>VZTH01006511.1:0-29658 GCA_013397815.1 Aleadryas rufinucha | reverse complement strand
CCCCCACTTACCCAGCGCCAGGGGAGCAGATGATGATGATGTGTCCTGTTGCTTGCCAGGAGGAAAAAGGGGCAAGTCCTTCTAGGGGCCTGCCCTTTATACCCCCTTGGCCCTTCCCAGAATTCCCCACTGTCCAGCCCCATAGCCCAGATTGATTGGTGGGTTCTGAGGTACATCAAAAGTTTCTTTCACCAGTCAGGCATTTGCTGGGGAGGGACATAGATTCACAGAAAGCATGGAACTTCCATAATTAAAAGGTATTTAACAATTATTACCTTAACAACTTTAATACTTATTAACTTGGTCATAAGATGATTTTTATATGCAAAAGTCAATCACCTAATTTTCATATATGACAATAGGAATCTCTCCATGCCCTTTTAGGCTAAGGTAATGTCTGGAAAGTATTTTCTTTCTTTTTCTGCTGAGAATTTTTAATGTAAACGCTGACAGAATCTCAGGTACAGTGTCACTGGTGTTTACCTTCATAATGAGAAGCTATTAAGAATCCCACATGCAGCACAAACTTCCCTCTTAACAGGGTAAGACAATCACCGTCCTCACCTTCAGGTCCGGTCTGTGCCCTGAAGAAAAATTAGGCTATTAGAGAGTTTTGGAGCTATGGTTGCCTATATTTCTATAAAGGCCAGCAGAAGGACTCAGAGCACTCAACACATATTTAGTGGAGGATCAGAAACTTTGCTGAAAGTTGAGAGTGTCCAACATTAAATATTTACACCATTACTCTGGGTTTGAGCATAATAATAATGCAGGAAAACACCAGTTGACTTCTTGAGCCTCTGCATTCAAGGAGACTTTGCAGACATGTCTTGCACATTTCTCAAAATATTATTATTTTCCAAATATGAGATTCTTAAGTCAGAAAGAATTCCTGGCTCTCATTCATACACTGAATGATATTTTGAAGTCTTCTTTTCCTTTTAGATTTGCTTATCTTTGTAGAGGTTGCTTGGATTTTTTTTGTCAATTAACAAGGGTGGATACTTTAAGTTTGGGTTGATTTTTCTTTCTGTTATGCAAACTTTTGTGTCTATATGTTGTAGTCTTTTAAGAACTCTATTATTGTTTTAAGAAGCCAGTTTAACAAGACATATTGTGACAGCATTTGCAGAAGAATCTTCTGAAATGTACCCAAAAAGATATGTAGTAGAGCCTTCTTTGTAATTTAAAATTTTTTTGTGTGTGCTATGTATATGAGGTCTTGGTCCTAAAGCTTCCATTTTCCTCAAAAGATTTCTTTGGAGAGGAGTGTGGATTGGAGAAATAATTTTTTGTTTGTTAGTCTCCCAAAAAAGGGAACAGGATTTTCATGAGCCATTATGGGATAACGGCTTATGAAGCACTAAATACTGTTGTGAGTGCTGTAACATAAAGCTCTGTTTTGTTTCTTTAGCACACCATAAAGTCTGCTCACAGAGAAAATTCATACCTACTCCCTTCCTCTTTGGCCTTTTGGATTTGCCTGTTTTCTTTGGGGCTGTTAGGACCAAATGCTTTCATTTATTTCCCTCCACAATAGACCAGATTTATAGGTGAATCTGAAGCCTGGTTTACAGTGGTTATATAGCCACTGGTGTGGAACTGCACCAACACAGAACCCTAGAGTGGATGTGATTTACATGTACACAGCATGATTTGTACTAGCTCAGCTTATCTTTGGCTGAAAGCAGGGAAAATTAGACATGGGAAAGTTATTGCGGTGACATCAGTCATTTTAGAGCAGGCATTTTTGTCAGTGAGCACTCACTGAGCATGTTGCTTAATATTGCTGTGTGTCAATGTCTCCATCATTAAAATTAAGGCATTTCCCTGACCTTTTAGGCTATCAGAATGGAATTAAATGAAAAGTGAAAAAACTTAAGAAAATTTCATGGGAGGCCCAGGAAAAAAATATACCTAGCATTGAAATGGATGTATATAAGAGAATTATTCTGCTGATCAGCTTAATAATCAGCTTACTTTTAAAATAAAGTTGCCTAGGCAAATTTTTACAGCCCTTAAGGTCTAAAACATTACACTGTTCTTCTAGCTATAGATCCCTGAAGGGAGATTTTTGTGTGTTCTTTTCAATCTGTATACAACTTTTATCGTTTATATGTTTGACTACTTTTATGATGTTTACAATAATTTTTTATAGTAATATAAGTGTATTTAACATTACTTACAGAAACAGTCTACTGTTTTCTTGATTTTAATATCCCACACAATCTTCTGGTGCTGAAAATGGCTATGAGCCAGAAAATGATGCATATGATGTGAGTTAGAGCAGAGTGACACCCCATTTAATAATACTGCAAAATTTTAGACTTTTGACAAATAACCTGAACTTAGCTTGTGAGACATTAGGGCAGTTGACTGGATTATGTGGGATAGAGTCGAGCTCAAAGTTCTGGGGGGTTTTTTTTGCGTGCTGTTAGGAGTTTAACACCAGTCTGTTGTATTGTAGTACAACCGCTACCAGCGCTATGGAGCCGAGGAGTGTGTGCTGCAGATGGGAGGAGTGCTGTGTCCAACCCCTGGCTGTGGAGCAGGTCTGCTTCCTGAGCCAGGGCTGAGGAGAATCGTGTGTGAACCAGGCAATGGAATAGGCTGTGGGGTAAGAACATACGTTTTCCTTCTAGTGGTGTGGGAAATAACTGATATTGGACAACGAACGCTGAGACAAAGGGGGAAAATGTGGTTGGCTTTTTTACCTTTTCCATCAGTGACTCTGAACTGCCCTTCATACCAGAGTGGGATAACATAGCTCAATAAACAACTTAAATATAGCACAATGGCTTAGGAATGATGACTTCATCAAGTAGAATGTGTCCATTCCATAATTCTTTGCTTTATTTGGTTTAAGAAGTTTCTGAGTAGTTACAGTAAGAAATTGAACTGTGCAAATGAAAATCCAAATGCACTCTGACTTTCTTCTCCTAGCACTCAGCTAAAATGAATAACATCTTGAGCAAACCATTCATTATCTTATTAAATTTTTTTTTACAGAAAAAGGAGAGGTACAATAGCCTGTTCATGACACTGTAATGACATTGCTTGTGCATGTTAAAATACATGATGAAAAGAAATATAAAAATATTTTTATTTACTCATAAAAATTGCTTTTAAGCAATGGGAATGAACAATTAATGGTGGATTTATGGAAATGAAACCAGATGAGACTTGAAAATATTTTTGCTAAGAGATCAGATCATATGGACCATCGATGGTTTTGGCAGCAGAAAAAGCAAGTACTTTACAAGAATCAAGCTTTGGGGAAAATAGATATACATAGAGACAAATCTATATATAAAAGAACCTATTAAATGTTTGGTCAGAGTGACTAACTGGTGTTTGCACTATGTGACTCTTTCCATGATTAGCATTATGGCAGAATTCCATGAACACTATGGGAGAAGATAAAATACCTATATTTGTAGAATACTGTGATGTTCTTTCTGCTGTCTTTCTTGTTGAAAATGCACTTTTTATTGCAGTTTTGATGTTACCCAAACTGATACCATGGAAGAATAATAGTTTGCTGAACTAGGAAATCACAGTAACTTGTCTTCTTCGAGTAGGTTAGCATCTGTTGACCTTGGTAAGACTTTCTATCTGTCCAGGCAGTGGTGCATGTAAAATAGAGTACTACCCAAATTCACTGAGCAGACATGGGGCTGTAAAATAAAGCAGAATCTAGGAAATTAATAAGAAATACAGCTGCATAAACAAAAGCAAATGCCTCTGGATTAACTATTAGGGATGGGTTAAAAAAGATAAAATCACAAATAATTTTTATTCAGCTCTCTGCCTTGAAGTGGTGAAAATCATGCTGTATTTTGCAGCTTCGTTCATCATCATTCTGAATCTGTAAATGCCTTGTAAATAAAGTGTACATAGCGTAAAGGATTGATATATTGCCTGGTTTGGCAAACTGCTCTGTTTCCTTCTAAGGACTCCGTGCTGTGCTTGGTAGCAATCAGATCTGCAGCCTTGAGTGTAAGCTCACCCTTTGTTTTGAATTATGTGATGTCTTGAACATTACAGGGTACAATTCACTGAGGCTGAAATGAGAAGCAGGAGGCTGATCTGTAAGCCAAATTTTGGTAACATTAAGGCCCTTCCTCAGAATCTAAAATGGAACAGAGTGAAAATATATGGTTTTGAATCTTTCTTTGCACCCTAAAAAATGATAACCTCAGGGAGGATTTGTCACAGACTTGCTGTGTTGAGGGTCCTAGCACTGAAATCAGATGTTGATGGTAAAGTTGGCTGAAGGTAAAGATCCACCTGCAAGGACCCCAAGACAGTTAGAAAAGCTATTTATTTTTACTCTATTTTATGTAGTAATTTTCAGTGTTTTCTATTCTTAAACTATGATGTGGTTTTTCCCAGTCAAAACCTGACCTTTTTTAGTGTGAAGGCCTTCCACTAATTTTTATGGAATCCAGGAAGATCCATTTCAGAGCTCAGCCTTCCCCCATGAGCGTATGCATGATTTACAAGCTCAAAGAAAGGTCGAAGATGAAGAATGTCCCTGTCATCCATCCAAATAAAGGCTGCAAAAGATGTCTTGCAATATTTAACCTGTACAGCTTAGATTAGAAATACATTCCTTGCTGAAGCTGGTAAGCAAAGAAATAAGGAAAGTAGTGTGAATCTGGAGATTCTTTATGAATATCTGCATCATTCTTCAAGCTGTACTTTGGTTATGTAGAGTCTCTTTTGGGGTATTTGAACCTCTGTCTTTGGTTACAGTTCATGTTGGTAACAGCAGAAGCTACATCCAACATCAGTGTTCTGTTATTCACAGAAAAGCCCTTGCAGAGAAATAGCTGCCTTTTGAACAGAACAAAGTGATTGCTCAGGTCTGAATTGGCATGTTAGGGTAGCTAACAACTCTCAAGTAGCTGAGGATTTTGATTAGCTGATGAGATGACTCAGGGCAGGGAGGAAGGACAGGCAGTCAAGAGAAAATCGAGACAGAAACAAGAAGGGGTTTCAACAGCCATTTTAGAAAAGTAGAGGCTAAAGGAACCAAAACGAGAATAAGCTGGCCACCAGGGACTGAGGCAAAATAAATATTCCAATATTCAGAGAGATAACTATGGGAGGCAGTCCCAAACATGTAAGGAAATGACCAAAACTGTAGAAATAATGAAAAATGAACAGGTGACTGAGCCAGGCTGGGATGCAGACATTTTGATTTCCTCGGTTTCTAACTCTGTTATGTGGAAGGAGAAACTGTAATGTCTTTTTTGCAGAGGAACTGCCATTAGTATCAATGTGAATCTCCAGGAGAGTGCTTATAATTTGCTAAAAGGGCCTTTAGGAAAGTTAAAAGATGGATTTTGCTTTGTCTCAGGAAATTTGGAGACAGCAACATGTAGGGCCTAGAAACAGTTTGGTAAATGCCTGTACAGAACTGTACCAAAAAGATGAGGAAAGAGATTTAAATGTAAGCATCCCCATATGTACCCTGGCAGTCAGGCACTGCTATCTATTCAGGCTTTCAGGCAAAAAAAATCGAGACAAAACATTTATTTTGACTGAATAGTAGCATGCAGATATCCTTTTAATGATTATGGATAGTCCTCACCTAAAGCCATGTTGTGGTACCACTGACTGACTCCACTGATGTCTAATGTTTCAAATTTTTTTTATTATTAGCCATAAACTTATTACTTGATTTACAAAGATATTACCATTGTACATTATTCTACCTTCATTAGTATGCATCAGACCTATGTCACTAACTTCTATTGCTCAGCTATAAAATCTTGACATATTTAATACTAGAAAACAGCAACTAAACATAGTAGATAGTACACATTGTACCAGCTGGCCTAGGTACAGGAAAAGCTGTGGTAAACAAGACGTACAAAAGCTTTATGAATAAAACATTTTTGTCTTGTTTTATATTATACTGGCATATTATTTGCTACACATTAAAGCAGTTTGGAGTTTAAAACAGGTTAGAATGTATCTTCAAAAGGGACTATACTACTTATTTGTTAAGAAGTGTGCCTTGATTTTTACACAGACAGCTCAGTTGCCTTGCAAAACGTTCCTTGTCAGTATCTTTCAGTATCAGTGGGATGATAACCGACTGATGTGTAACTGCATCCCAGATTTTGCTCCACAATGTTATGTTGTGCAGCAACAATGGTAAATGTTTTGCAGCATGCATTATCAATTGACCTATCCCTTGAAATGGGATGAGGTGAGAGATACAGGATACAGAGCCTCTTCTGGTCTTTTCCCCTTGAGTTTATTCATTCCTAGTATAGCATATGTAAGCACAAGGAAGAATGTATTTCCAGAGATTGTCTGTTGTTTGACAATCCCTTTCCAGGAGACCTGACTCTTGAAGGTCCATGAAGGCCCTGAGACCTCTCTAAACTATACTAAGGTCTGGGTGACAATTTAAATGGTCTTAGGAATAAACTGTCATCATTGATGTTTTTGTTGTTCTTCTTTTAGATCCACTAATGTGAAACTCCAATCTGCAAGTGGATACTCAAGTGTAGTGTATTAAATGTGCAATGATAAAGTAAATTTTATAGTCTTGCAAAGGGAGCACAAAATTTGGGGATATTTCATCTCTTTTACACCATATTTACTGTTCCATAAACATAGTGCTTTGAAGAACATCAAAAGATGTGTTCCCATCTAGGACAGGTGAAATTTTATGGCTGCAGACTACAAGAGGTCCCTGAAAAAAATCAATAGATATAAATACCATGTCTTCCTTATAAATAGAATTCCTAGGCTCTTGTATTACATAAAACAAAATCCCTAAGGCAATTTCACTCTACCCAGCAATTTTTTCTCATTGATTTCTTCTTGCATTCTTCTTCCATGGCTAAGGAAGCATATGTCAAAAGCAATTGCACCATATTTGTAGGATTAATAATTGTCTGCCTTTTCAGAAAGCTTAATAGAATAGAAGACACTCTAAAACAGTTACATGAGAAGTGCAATACATTTTCCTATTATTTGCAAAGTTGGGGTTTTTTATAATTCATCATCATGAGTTCATGCATGTCCTAGCAGACGTGTTTCATCGTCAGTAACGTCTTTGTTAAGCCCTGTAATACACATGTAGGCAAACCCCAAACTATTGGGGAAGTGCTGTTTTGAGGAGACAAATCTGAATTACAGAAATTCCAAGTAATGAGTTCTTATCCACTTAATTCTGATAATTCAAATGTTAGTTGTGTATGTCCTTCTAAACTTCTGGAGCAGGGTTGTTTAATTTAGGCTTTTATATGTCAGTTGAAGTTCTATGTGAATGCACCTATACTTCTTCTGGAATCTGAACCAGCTTGCAAATACTGTTTCATATATGTGGAAGTGCACAAGAGTTTTTGAAGTAAAAAACAGTGTCCCCATCTGGAAGTTATAAGTCTTTTATTGTGAAGTTCAGTTTTAATGCAATGCATTGTCATGATCAACGTGGACTTACTTTCTTCAATTCCTCTCCCTCTTCAGTCTGGTTTTATCATGTTACTCCATATACATTGCCTAATCAAAATTTTTGAAAGTCTGACTAACCTCAAAGACTTTATTTTCAAACAAAGATGTAGGTATAAATTTGTGGTTCGTGACATGTACTTTGTTTCTTTGTTAGTAGTACCAGGAGAGGCTTCAATGTATGTAAAGAAAATAGGCAACTTTTAAAATAATTTGAGATATAGTCAAAATGAGTAATGGTAATTCAAGACAACCTTTGAAGGTACTTGCACTGAAAAAATCTTTTCAATTTTATAATCAGATGAATAAAAGGTCATGGGTGAAGGAGGGCTGTTTGTAACAATTATCAGAATTTTTCTCTTGGTTTTAAGGCAGGAATGGAAGTTGAAGCAGAAGCAGAAAATAGAGCCTCCAAGGTTTTGAAAAACAGAGGAATAATTCAGAAAACAAAAGACCTTGAGACCTTTATGTCATTTGCAAAACACTAAAATGGAAATAGGAGATTGCTGCTATCTGGTAGCCGTCGCAAAATTGAAGGGTTACTCCTTGTTATTCCATTTCAGGTATCTGTCCGTGTTCCGTATGTCATTAAAGTTTTGCTTTTAAGAGAATTCACCAGAAAGGTGTGACCATGGAAAAGGTAATTGCTGAAGATATTGCTGTGTTTAAGAAACCAACTCACAGCAGGAGTGTTTCATGATATTGTATAGGGAGTGTTTTCAAGGGGAATGAAAATGAGACAGACATCTTCTATTATTGCTAAATGCTGAGTTGCTAGCACTGCACCACAAGCTCTAAGCAGTAATCATGTATTGCTTTCTTCTACTGAGTGGGCACTCTAGCCTTTAGAAAGTGGAATTCCATCTTGTTGACACATTGTGCTTCAGTAGCTGAGCAAGTTGTTCAATTGCTAAAATATGACAGGCTGACCAAAATTCATTTTGGATTTGTGGGGGTTTTTTCTGGTATTGTTTTACTTGGGTTAAAATTAACTGTAGAAGCATGGGACTTTTTAAGATGGAGCAGAATGTTAATGTTTTAATAAAGTGTTTACCCCAGAATTGCACTGTGCAATTAACCAGCTATATATTGCTGCCAAGGTGCATTATTTCCATTGCCCATATTTCACAGTGCAGGGCAATTCACTGATCTGGTGACTGATATGAAACTCAGCTGTTAGCAGTGAGTGGATAAAGCAATCTAGAGAATGTTTCCATTTTTAGTAATATGGATCACATTAGTTCATAGGACTAGCAAAAGAAAGATAAATACATTTTATACAAAAAACAAATCAATTACTTGCACTTGGTTTAATAGTAGAAGAATATCTGCTTTTTCCTTTACATCCCAAATCATGAAGTACTAGCTAGAAAAATACTGTTAGAAAATATATGAGTCTCTTCACTCCATGTGAGCTAAAACTGAAACTTTGTTAGCTCTTTCTGCTAGATGCCCAGAATATTATGGGGTGACTCATATCATGTGATAAAATTCTGTATCCCTTGATTTATGTAGGGTATAGCTTTTACCTGACTTCTGCATCTTGCAGGCATCTAGAAAATGGCTTTGTACATACACATTGCAAATTGAAAGTGCAGTGTCTTCTGTTGTTTTTGCTTGACTTATTATTCTGTGGCCTACCTAGTAAAATTTAAAACCATTTAAAATCTGTCATACGTGTTCTAAGACAGGATCAGGGAAGCAGACAAAAGAGGTAGTTACCCAATAAGACGATGGAAGATGATGGTCTCTGTATTCTAGAGATATCACAGATATAAGAATAACACTGAATTTGAGTCAGAGAAATTGTACTAGAGAAAACTAGGATAAAATTGAGTTCTTGCTTGTAAAGATAAGTCAAAACTGGACACACAGACCTAGGAACTAGAGAAGATAAAATTGATGTCTGTAAATGTAAACCAGCTCAGACTGGGACTTGTAACAATTGTTTTGCAGCAGGGAAGTGGTCTCAATTTAACCAATTTGTCTGAAATAGGAATCAGCTAAAGTTGCAAGCATTTGAGACCCATTTTAAATTGAGGGCTGAGATAAAATAGCGAGGGGGTTTAAAATCACATTGGTAGTTCATTTTAGATTTATCAGCTAACTCTTAGTCCTTGTAAACTGTTAGATCAAACAATCCCCCGGAAGGGTGACAGGGATTTTCATATTAGAGATACCAAACACTCGACTTTGTCACTTGTTCAGTATTTAGATTCCAGAGCCAAAGATACCTTGGCTTCCATTTTCTTCACTTAAAGAAGGAGAACAACATGTTACAGTAGATGCAATGCAAAAATGTGCATAATTTAAAATATCCACAGCTTACCCTAAATTGATTTTAGCACAGAGATATGGGAAAAGACCTCCAAACAAAAGTACCTTCTCTGGAGAGATTCCTGTTTTTAGGTACCCATTGAGTATATCATGCTCTGATGCTCAGGTCAGGATAAATTGATCACTGAATTTGAAGGAAAGTCAAAATTTTCTCTCAGGGCTTATTGTCAGAGGCTTGATATACTATGCCAGAGTAGGTGGATGAGCTAAATACCATCTCCGGGAATTTGGGGGGCATTTCTCACCTAGAAATTCCTGGTTATTTGAAGAGCAACAGGCTTAGATGACATCTTTGCCTATTTTGGACTATACCTGTGGCACAGCACAGTTTAGTCTCTTGATGACTGAAGTGCTCTTGTCTAATTAAAGTAATTGGGCTCCATGTAGCAGTATCTGGGTGATGTTTAATGGCTTATGATGCTCAGGATATTATATTAGATGAACTCATAATTCTATCTAGTCTTAAATATAATGGAAGTTTATTACTGGAGAGAACTTGCAACTACTTTTTTCTTACTACTCCTCTCCTCTTCAAGGAGGTGCCTAGAAGTATGTCTGACAGTCAGGGAACAATATATTATCATGTGGCCCATCAGAAAAGACATGGAGTGCAAAAATCAGAAAAAGGGGAAAATAAACTGTTTATAGGAATTGCCAATTAATTCTGCACGTATGAAAAACAGAGCTTCGTCTTCTGGCTTCATATTTCACTTACACACAGGATAAGATTATTATCCCCTACTTTTTTGATAGAAAGAAACACTTTGCACATGACAGAAAAGTGTAGCCATTTTAAATCAACCTGTATTTCCTTCAGCTAATAGATTAAAAAAAGTCCTGGTTACAGCAGCCTGTCCCAGACTGCAAGAGGTGCTTGAGCTCTTGCTTATATAGTTCATATATTGACTGCAGTTTCATAATCAGTAAGGCAAATACAAATTAATTTGTAAATTATCGGAAATATATGTTAGTGGAAGGTTTGGTATGAATAAACAGATCTATCACGGAGTCACTGGAGAGGGAACAATAATGCAATCAGGACAGGATGTGCTGCCTGAGAATGGCAGCCACCAAGGGGAGGATTCTAATTGTGCAGGAGGCTTATCTGAGCAATCTTCTAAAAAATTTCTGTATTTGAACAGGAAAGAGAAACATGGGCTGAATGCAGGAAATCACTTATAAATGAAAAGGAAAATAAATATGAATCAAATAAGCCTATTTATTGCCTTTCAGATGAAGTTTCATATGAAGGCCTCCTGAGGCACTTCGGATTTTATTATTACTTTATTATAAAAAAGCAGGAGGTGCTTAATCAATGAGAAATTGTAAAGACCTAGGACCAGAACAATAAGATTTTAGATTAAAATGAATCTATTGACTGGCATTTTTAGCTTAGCCAGGATAAAAATACAAAGTTCTGAATGCTAAAGAAGAATTGTCCTCATTATATGGCTGGTATAATTCTAGCCTGTAGCCCAACTCAGAAGTAAATCACAAGATTCATAAAGAGAGCAGCTCACACAGATCCCGAAAAAACATGTCTTTCTACTGCTTTTGTGGCACTTGTAATCTTCATGTTGTTGGATATCAGAGTAAAAAATTTAATAGAGATTTGGGGTTTAAGTCTATTCTGTGTAAGTACAAACATGAAAAACATTAGTTTGTGTCAGTTTGGAAATTACGAACAATGACACCTTTTTTTACTAAAAGAAGTATCCCCAGTTAAAAATGTTTGCCAGTTTTTATATTTCTTTATTAGCAGATCAAAGAAATGCCCAAAGAGTGTCTTTCTCAACTTTACTTTGACTCCAGAAATACATAAAATCTCTGTTGATCAGGCACACTCTTGGTTCATTTTTGCAAGACTATAACACCATTTTTCATGCAGAGGGCATAGAATGATAGCATACCAAGACTATGAAAGTTTTTGTGATTAAAAAAAGGAATGGCACAAAATGCAGAATACAAGCATACCATAGGGATGGTAGTGTGCATTGACATTTTCCTGAAGAATATTTCTTTTGTGATGACAGACGAGATGCTGTGTAAAGCTTCCCAGTGCTCCTCTTGGGTTTACAGTTATATAGGGTTTCTCATTGGATCTTTAAGGAAAAGCTTTTTCAAACACATTACAGTTACAATAGTATGTCTGTGGAATGAAGCAAAGCTACTCCTTGTCACTTCACCAGTACAAGAGAAGTGTTTATTTTTCATTGCACGTGTTGCATCACTTCTCTGTGCTACACAGAATCCAGATTGACTGGACACTGAAATGCACCTCTTTGGGCTATGCTCCATGAAGAGTGGGATGAAATTGGCATTAAAAATATTTAAAATATATCTAAATGTAGTTCTCATTAAAAAAATAATAGCTTTTTTCAGTAAAATTAAGTAGAACAGAGTTATTCTGAGTTCAATTCCCTCACCACTAGTATTTCAGTAAGGTATTTAATAATGATGTCGCATGCAAAATTTTATTATTTCAAAACCATTTCAAAGAGATAGCAAAGCCACCATTCCACAATCAAAGCTGATTTTGAAGTGCTGAAACAAAGCTGATTTTCAGTTATCAGAGTCAAAAAAAAAGCATCTGAAAACTGTCTTGATTGCTGCAAAACTGCTGTCTTTTCAAGTTAGATAACTGAAAACAAATAGATTATTCTTATGAAGCTTCAAACAAAAATGCCCTTCTAACAAAGCATAAAAAACACTCAGCCTGAAAGAGAATATCTCGGTAAAGTTATAAGCTTCTGAAAGTGAGTTCAGAATAGAAGTTGCATCTCAACTTTAACAATTGTATTAAGGTCACTAAGCTATAAGAAAGGGAGTAAAGAAAATGTTGCAAAGTCAAGGGCAAACTATGAAAATAAAATAAAATGAAAATATAATGACCAAATTAAATAAAAGACATCCCTTACACAGTAATAACATTCTGAATGAAAAGCAAGGACATAGATTTGGAGAACAGTGACCAACTGTAATTCAATGGAAAATAATAGAAAACCAGAATGCAGTGTGCGCTCATAAAACCCTCATGAGAGAGAGAAGAAAAGTAAAAATTCTGATAAGGATAATATAATATATCTTTGAATGGAGGCCTTGACTAAGGGCAGAAAATCATGGGTGGGTAACCAAGACTCAGTTAACTCTATTTTATCCTCATATTTCTCAAAAATTAAATAATTCATGCCACTCTTTTTTTTTTACAAAAGCTCTCACATTATATTGGCTGACAATCACTACCATGATAGCAAATCTATTCCACTGACACTTAAATGGCATAAGCAAAGAGATAAAGAGAAAGGCTTAAAGGTACTGGTGGCTCACTTGTTCAGACTAAATTAAATGAGCAGTAAAATAGGCTGGTAAAACTGGGCCTTGTTTCCCTTTAGAAATATCAAATAGCAGTAGTAAGTTTTGTATGTGTCTCTGTCATTTTTATGCCAGTGAAAATGCTCACATATGTAAAATCAAATAATGACATTGATAAGTCTCTTATGCACACCTGAAATAGTTATATTAAAAAATATTGACTTTCAGACTACCAGTCTAAAGCCAGTGTTTGTTATTAAGTATAGTCAATATAGTCTGCGAACAAAAAGTAGGTATGAAGGATGTTCTACAACATTATCATATGTAAAGAAAGCTTGACAAGAATTTGTTTTCTACTTACTTTCCTCTTCAAACTAAAGTTAATATAAATTTTATTCCCTTGTTTTATTTAGGAAACTTCTTGTAGGTCTCCTAAACACGCTTTTTGAAATTCTTTAGTTTTTATGGTAATGATACTTATGTTAAAATCTAATTGAACAGCATCATTCTGGAAAAACAAAACAGTTGAATATACCTGTTGTTGGCATAGACTTTCACTGACACGTGACCTAAATCAGAAAGCTGAAATCTTAAAAACCGCCAGGAGATCAAAACTGAAATCCACAAGTTCCCACTGGAGATGGAGGAGGAGTAAATAGGGAAGTAAGGGCAACAAGGAGCCAGCCTTAAGGTGAGGTCTGAGAANGCTGCCTGGGTAGCCGCGGCACTGACTATTCAAAATTCTTACTGAAGCACCAATATATTCACTCCCTCTCTTGACTCAAAGAGTGGGAAATTGCTCCTCTATTTTGTGGGAACAGACTGGAAGGAGACAACAGGAACATTAACTTGCCTCCTCTGCTGAGAGCTGTGACTTTATGTGAGGTGATACCACACCTCTGGTTGGTTGTTTGATCCCTAGCAAGAAGGTTGAGATGGAGAATACCAGATGGTAAGGGGGATGGGTTCTCCAGAGATCCCAAGCAGACTCTGAAAATGCATATTCTGTAAGGAAAACCTAGAATTTATTGCATCCTTTGAGGGGTGGCTCTGGCATAAAGGAATAAATGTATAGATAAGAGTATGTGAGCCTTGACTGTATGTATTCAGAATTATGGGAAACTACCTGCCACACTTTTGTATAAATGAGCATGGAATTGGGATGGTTACAGTAACCTGAACTAGTGGGTGACATCCCTGCCCATGGCAGGGGGATTGGAACTAGGTGATCTCCAACATCCCTCCCAACCCTCACCGTTCTGTGATCTCATGAGCTGTGTGTAGGAGTTGCAGTGCGTGGGTGTGATAGGAGCAGGGGGGCAACTGCAAGTGTGTACAGAATGAGTGGTCTGTTAAGTGGGTGAAAACTTCATAAAGATGTATAAGGATCAATTGTACAAAGAATGGCCTGGCCACATGACTGTGACATTTTACATCAGTTCCTGGTCATTGCATAATTTTTTTGTGAATGTATACTGATTATACCAAATTTTGTGTTTGCAAGTATCCACAGGTATCATATTTTAAAATTTTACACTAACAGGAAGCTTTCTCTGGTTACCTAAAGTAGTTACCTAAAGTTATTCGGGAAAATGTTTTGGATTTGGAGATGGAAAAAAAAAAGTGTCTGCCAAACAGTAGGATTGCTCTGAGCTAGAAATCCACCATATCCTGCTATGAGAGGAATGACCACAACTGGTAATTGGTGAGTTAAATAAATCAAAGAGGAAATAAACTGTACAATAAATGTACAATGCAATAGCAGCTTTTATATGCTGCTGTGGTTCTCACCAGTGGTGTTTTCATAAAACGCATCACAAGCTTTCAGTGTTCAGGGAAACACATTAGTGTTTTTGAATTGTTTTTATTATAAGCCATGCAAATAATGTTTGTCCCAGTGGGGTGTGACATTAATTATTAGCAAAAGATCTTTTGCATGATTTCAGTCCACACAGAATGAGCAGTTTAGTCTTTATTTTCAGATTGTGACATATAACTATTCAACACTGCATTAAAAAGCATTTAACCCATGCAGAGTATTCCTGCTGAAGAGGCGACACATGGCAGAAATAAATTGCCCTAATAACATTTGCAAATGTTTTGTGACTGCAAAAATGTTATCTGTGTAATTCAAACATGTTCCCTTTCATTACACTTCAGAAAAAAACAGTATTTAAATTCTTTTGTATGGATGACCAGTGGTCAACTCCTGAAATAAAAAAAGTTTGAATCTTTTAGAGATAGGTTTTTTCAGAACAAGTCCCCCAGACAAAAGCAAACAAAAAATCAATCAAACAAAACATCCTTCTGCAAGAGAGGCAAGAGGAAAACAGCAACTTCTGAAAGGTAAGAATAAGTATTCTTCTCTAACTAATAAGAAATCAGTTCTAAGCAGAAAAAGGAAGCTGATATGACAGTAAAGAAATCATAAAGTCACAATGGTAAATTATCTCAGTGTAAAGGAGGATTAGGAAGGATAAGGAGAGACCAACTTTCTTGAAAAATGACCTTTTTATGACCTGAAAAGTAAGAAAGAAATGAATGCAAAATTTAAGCAGGTTGTATCATTTTGAACAGCTAGAAAAACAGAAGACACACAGGGGCTGTCAGAAAGTGCAAGGTGTGAAATAAAATATTTTTAATAAAAAGTCTACCAAACAGTATTCAGAACATTTTCTATAAAGAAGAGAAACAGTAACATGAAAGAAGGAAGCTTTTATTTGGCTTCTCATTGAGAGGAATCTGTATCATTAAAATGCTCCAAAAAGGCAACAGTGTTTACTTTTATGTGTAAATCTTAATTTAAAAGGTCAAACCTGCGTAGATGGTTAGCGGAGCTAACACCAGTGAAATACAATTAAAAATACTCTCTATAGTAGGGAAAGGACAGCATAAAGACATGTTTTCAAAGCCTCTTGACCTGATGAAATTTTTTCTTGTAGGAATGTCTGAAGAATATCCAGCATATTAATCATCACTTCTAAGAATAGGGTAGGAAGGATTTTGCAAAATGCAAAAGCATGAAATCTATATCTAAAAAGAGAAAAAACCACCATAATCTGAGACTTACAGACAAGTGGTTTTGAATTCCTGAGGAGAAATTGTAGCAAATAATTAAACTACTAGTAATAAGAAAGAGAACAAAAAGATAAAGTTTCAGGAAGCATGGACTTAGCAAGAGTTTATCACATCAATCCAACTTATTTTGCCAGAGTAACAGGACTTGTGAGTAGGAGAGAAATAGGTGACGTTTTCTGTGTTGAATCCATCAAAGCTTCTCACATTGTTTCATATAAAATTCACAAAGGTGAACTAGGAAATACAAGACCAGATGATAATTTCATTAGGTGGATATATAATTACTTGGAAAGGTGTGTGTAGACTATTTATCAGCATTTCACAATTAAAGCAGAGAGTTGCTTCAAATGTGTTCTGAGGTTGATAGGTTTTCATATTTTCTCTGTTGCCTTGATGAGTGATTATAGAGTAAAGTTATTAAATTTATATAGGATATGTAGCGGGGGGACAGAAAACAGTTTGGAATTCAATAGCAATTCAGTAACAAATGTAAATTTTCTATATCTAGACAAGCACAAACTGTATGTTAAGAGAAAAAAATGCGGAGAGAGACAGCAACAGGGCAAAAGGTGATCTGGGAGCACAACCTGGTCTTGAGCAGCAGTGTGGTAGTGTAGAAAAGGCAAATGGTGGACTGACATATATAAATCACAATAATTATTTCTCCTAATCCAAAATAACACAGCAAGGACATGAACAACAGCCCTGTTTTCTTTTCTGATGTTATTGTTCAGTTAAAAAAGGAAGATGTCCATTTTAACATGCTTCTTATTCCAAGAAAGGGGCCTTTTTTTCCTAGCCTCTTCCCATTCCACTTCATTTGGAAGATAAATTGGTGAGATGTGCCATCAACAATTTTCTCCATAGCTGCTTGACTCTCTGCTCATTCCAACCTGTAGCAGACTTTGCTCTAGAAATACTGAGTCCCAAATAAAAGCCAGCTGAAACAAATAAAATCTAATAAGTGCCATATTGCAGAATGCCTATATGCTGTCAACAGCTAACATACATAAACTTAAGGAGACCTCATAAGCTTGGAGTCTTTCTAAATACTGCTTTACAGAAAGCCAGTCCTAGCTCAGAGTCACATTACTTCTTTCACCTCTCCTGTGAATTCTCACTGCCAGGGCTTGATTAGGTAATCTTTTTTCCTTCAAATAGCCAGCTGCTTATGAAATGGCAGTGCTGATACTTCATGATAACACAGAATAAACTAGCCACCGTGTATAAAATCACTGTGGACATTTTATGAGGAAAGAAGCATTTAACTTAACCTTTAATAAAGAAATCCATCTAGTTCATACAGTCCACAGTTTCAGGGCTCACAAATGTTTGATCCATCTCCCAGTTCTTTGAAGAGTCTGGAAGTGACATAGGAAAGTCCACACTGTAACTGGTCGCATTCAGTAACTAATTTGGTTGAAAATGTTCATGGAAATTGTGGAACTTGAGGCATAGCATTGTGTAAAAGGCAGGAAATTGTCCAGCTGCCTGTCTTTTTTCTCATAGCAAAGGTCATTCACATTTTGTGCCACAAATTAATTTATTGTATTTTTATTTAAAATAATTTGCAATTATTTTATTGTATTTCCCCTTGACTGCATATTAAAGTATGGAAGCAAAAGAGCTCCAGAAACCTTTTTATGCATGATAGTTCTTCAGTGCTATTTTCTTCTCTGTCCTTTGGACCAACTTGTTCCTTGTAGGTGTCTTTCTCAGATTTAAAGATGCATAGCTGTGCTCTGGTGTGTGTGTAGGTGCATGTGGGTTTTCCATGCCTTGAATTCTATCATTTGTCTTGTGGTTTCAGCCTTTCCCCCCTTGCTTACAAATTTCTATAAAAAACACACTTGAAGTAAAGCCTCCAGAACTTTTATCAAGGAAGTGAAGGGGTATTTCAGTTTCTCTTTTTTAGGTATTTTCAACTAATTCTGTTTTAAAACAGGAAAAAGACCCTCAAGTGTTTTGGCAAAATTTCATATTTATCTTAAATCTTTTGAATACAGTTGGATTCACTTAATTCCCTCCCTATTTTATTTGTAGTATATTGGTTCATCAGCACTTACCTATTCATGAAGCCTTTCTATTTCTTGTGTGTATGTGTTCTTTTATCTTTCTTTGTGTTTGGTTTATTTTCTCACCTTGTACAATCCTCTCAAATGCAACATTTACCCCAAGTGTTATTATTGTTTTTAAATAACTCTGTTCCTGCTTCATTAATTTCTGGAAGACATTTTTTCACACTTTCCCCATTTTATCTCTTTGTTAAGATTTACCTGTGAAATTACATAGAGAACTATACCTGAGTATACACAATTCAGCAAAAGTTGCATTTTGGAATATTTGTAAGCAGCAGAGAAGTCTTACTCATTTAAAGGAACTCCTGTAGTATAACTGTGTTCTCTATAGCACTTTACCAGTGATATTTTTATTTTGTGAATTGCATAATCCTTTTCATAGACCTTCCTTTTATTTTGGAATTCAATGAACAGTTGCAATGACACTTTTTCTTTTTTTTTCATGTATTGCTGCTTTTCACACTCCTGTAGCTAAACCTTTCCATTTGAATGTGTGGAGAAGATGAGTAAGGAAAAGTATTAGGCTTTTAGGAGTGGAATAGTGTTCGTATCTGAGTTTTCTTGTCATGTGAGGCTTATTCAAAATAGTCACTCAAACCAGATAAAACAAATTTGACAATCAAGTTCAGTCACACCTTTTATTTAATCTGTTTTTATTTAAGAGCATAGGAGTTTATGCCGTAGCCAAAGAAAAGTTATCATAAATGGAAGTTGCAGACATATTTGAGTAACAGCAATGAGGATACACAATGTAATTTTTCAAGTTTCTTCAACAATTTAAGAAGGTGTTTTTGCACATATGCATATACTATACCTGTGAACAGTTGACAGAAATTGCATAGAAACATTAAGAGCAGGAAACCCCCTTTATCTTACTGATTCCAGAACAATTAATCTCATTATAAGGCAGAAGTGTATTTAGGAATTGAGTAAAATTCTTAAGTTTTGTATGGACTCATACATTTCACTACACCTAAAAAAGCATATTAAATCATGTATTTTTCTCAAAAATATAAAAATATTTTCATTTCATTTCCAAAGGATGGTTGTGTGGCTTGCAAGCAATATGCCAATAATACAAACTTAGCTTCTGAAAATAAATGTTATTAATATTTAACACAATTATGTCACATGATGATTATTTCTGATGAAGTAGTTGTGATTGGTGTTTTAAACTTGAATCATCAGGCAGATGGCAAAAGCTAATGGGAATCTTAACTGGGATTCCCTTTTGCCTTAACGTCACTTTTAGCATTGGCTACTTCCATTCTTCTGCTTTGTTTGATATTCTAAGCAGCTCACAGTAACTTCAATTTCTTAATAGTGATAACACCTCCTAGCATGTAGTTTTCACTCAGCTAAACATCATATTTTCTAGAGAATGATTAACTGCTCATATACGGCCTTTTTTAGATCTGATCTCTCAGGACTAGTTTTGGAAAGCTTTATCCCTTTGTACTCTTTTAAACCTGAGAATATCATATGGTGAAGAAAAATGAAAATGGACATTGAAAAACCAGAGATTCATCTTTAGAGCTTGCCTTTTGATTAAAAGCTAGTAATTTTTTTTAAGTAGCAAAGGCTACCCTTTCTGAACATGATAGGCAGAGTCAGATCAAGCAGGTAGGCTATCTAATTCAGATATACCACCAAGTAGCACACTTTAACTGCAGCTGTCATGTCTTTAGAACTTGTACTGAATTGCTTAGCATTTGATTGTGGATCAAGGAATTGAAATTAGTGACTAATTAAGTGCGCAGTCAATAGGATTAAAGGACAGGACAGGAATAACTTCATGAGTTAACATTCTGGTTTTACTTATACAAGTGAGCTCTGTAAACAGGTACAAAGATAAGAATGTCACAAGATCATTCCACTAAAATACTATTCATGAAATTTACAATTCCTGATTTACATCATTGGAAATATTCTGTAAACATTTCTTTAAAATTTTCTGAATTATTTCATTTTTCAATGTGGGCTTGCTCCACCACACATTTGGAGTAAGTGAGTACCACTGTGATTTGTTTACTCAGAGAGCTGTTTCAGTCCATGTGCTTTGAAGCAATGGTGAAAAAAACCTGGCAGTATCAGCTGTGTGGTGTTATCTGTTGTATATAGTGTCATTTTGAATGTGAAGATTAGTCAAGATTCAGGAAAGTGGTAGTTGCTGCTTATCCTGGAATGTTTTAACAAGCAACTGATTGGTTTTCTTACACAAAAAGACAATTTGAAGAAGAGCTGAGCAGAGCTCAGAGAATATAAAGCAAATGTCTAGACATTTCCCTACCAGGAAGCAAGTTGTTAAGTTTTATGGCATAATTTCACAGGTGGTTAACTGTGTAGCTTCTAATATTTGGATGGGGTTTTTTTAAATTAATATTGCTCTCATATTCTTCATAATGCTTTGGTGCTTGGGGAAGGGGGGGTTTCTTCCAAACAGTCACTACTTCCACAAACCTGTATTCTCACTCTACCCAACATCAATTTAAAGTTATAGAGCCCTGAATGACACCATCTGACTAACGCATGTGATGCATGGGAGACCAGATGCAGCTTCCTTCAGCCAAGCTACCAGCAGAGCCAGGGAATCACATTTTTGGCATTGCACTCAACAATTATCTACATCCTCTTTCTTCTCAAGTCACAGCACAGGTCTTTAGCATCATAGGTTGGCTGTGCAATGGGCTTACGATGTATAAAGCCACCAGATCACCCAGCCTTCTCAATGTTTTGAAGAAAATTGTAAGAATAGAGAATTGTAGTCAGAAGGATCCCCTGTCCAATTACACGCCTGACAAAAGTGTTTGGCCCTCCACTGCAGCTGCTGGTTTTGTCAGAGTAGCAGTTATTGAGACATCCTAGAGTTGGTTCTGGAACTGGCGAGCTGCAAATCAAATAATGCTGCTGTTCCTGCTCATACCATCTGCATATGGAATGCAGAGCCCTAGCCGCAGGAAGAACCTTGGAGCAGGTCCCCTGAAGGCAGAGGACAAAACTTACCCTCAGCCCTTCTGTGAAACTCAAAGTGATATATCTAGTGTTGGCCAAGTCTTTCTCAAGAAGCAAATCTCCCTGTAATGTCTTCCTGACACTGGTTAGACGTCTGGACATGAGGTGATGTAACTCTACACCTGCACCAAGGGGCACTCACTGTTGTGCTCAGGGGAACATTTTCAGAAGATTGGGCCTGCACTGCTGATGGAAACATTTCGAGTAACAGTGTACTTGTGATAGATAGTAGATCAGGGAATACTTTTTCTAAAGCATCCTTGATCAAGTTATCTAGATAAGGGGTCATAACTTTGCTTTATCGTAGAGGAAACCCTTCTATTTTCCAGTTAAAACACACGTTTGCTCACTCCCTTTCTCTTATAGTCACCCCTAAGTCCCTTCCAACAGCCCTAAGGTTTTGACTTCTTTCTGAAACTGCCTTTCAAGGTCGTCTGACTGTAATGCCACTTAATCCTGAAACATCTTCCTCAGACTTTGAGGTTTTCTTCCTAAAGAGACAGTCAGATTCAGAAAAAGTCTTGTTTTTCTCTACATTAGATGATTCAACTATTCATCCTTCTCTTCTCTTCCCAAATACAATCAACGAATCATTGCTTCACAAAACTAATTAAGACTTACAGGAAGGAAGGTGCTGGTAACCTAGGGAATTCCCAATCCTGTCTCTCCAGATAGCTGTGGGGACCTTGCCCACACTGTTTTCAAAGTATGACATGTTCAGGTTATTCCCTCCTAAGAATTTGCTGGAGATTGCAATGAAGACTGGATTCTGCAAGAATAAAAGCATGATTTACAGATTTTAAAAGCATTCACTATCAAAAAGTACATACTGAAAGTTTCTATGCTCTCCTTGTTTCTTAGTACTGTTACACTATTATGCTAGACAGCTGTCTGAACTGGCTAAATTTTTGTTCTGAAATTTGCCTCCACCTGAAAATGAAATGCCTGCAACCTATTGTTATTCCTGTCTCCTCAAGGTTTTCTCTCTCTTCTTTCCCTGCAAATTTTGCTGCAGTTCTCTAGAGAAATGAAAGGCCCTTGAATTGAAACTGATGCTCCTAGACAGTACAATGCTGTTGTCATCTATGCATTTACATTTTCCATTCTCCTTGGCTTGGCTATTTACTAGAAATACCAGCTTTCTATAGCCTTAAGACAGAGAGAATGTCTTACACTGTGTACTTCTAGAAGCTGTTGCTATGCCCTGTAGGGCATCCTAACTGTTGTCCTAAATTGAGATGACAGTGTTGCTCATATTAAATTGCCTTCTTGCTTGGCTTGGCATGCTGGGATCCATATCTATTAATGCAGGAGTGTCCAAATGTCCTGCTAGGAAAGCAATTTGTTCCTCAGTAGGGTGTCAGGAAAGCAGCTGGTCTAAGAAACTATCAGAGGTGATGTTAGGGGCAAGTTGTGTTTTTCTTGATTTAATGGAAATTTTTACTGATCCATCTCCTTGCCTGTCCCCACCACTTGTCAACAGGGCAGCACATATCCATCTTCAGCCGTCTCCTATCCCTCCCGACAAGCCTGTCATAACTCTCTTGTGGAGAGACAGGCTTTCACACAGCCTGAGCCTCCTAATAGACACTTCAACAACAGAAAACATGTTATTAATGGATTTTTTTTTAATGCCCTACAGAGACACAATTTCAGAACATTCTTGCTAAGTACCAGTTTTTAAACGTCCACTTGGAGAGAGAGACTCTCACAAACTGAGGTTTATTTTTGTCCCTCTTCTCTTTTTGCACATACCATAAAGTACTTTTAACCCCTTGAATAACTTTCATCAGTTTGCCTTTTTTTCTATTTATATTCTAAATTAGATTTTAAGTCAACTAATGAAAGAGAAATGTGAGTTTTCTGGAGTCTCATTCAATGGCTTATTAATGTTAATGTATGTTAGCTTTTGCTCGAAACAATTATTATGGGGGTGACTACATTTATGAAACTAGACTATGGTTATGGCAGAAATAATTTTCTGGTTATCTTAAGAGGAAGCAGTGCACCAGTAAGGTGTGACAGCCTACATCTTTATGTCCGTAGTTGCATCATGATATAGGCAAGTACGACATGAGCTGTACGATACAATTTGCTAATAAATAAGGAGCATGCATGTTAAAACATGCTTCTTGATTAGGTCTGCTTGAAAAGTTCCTAAGGGCTGCACATACCTCTAGCAAACCTCCCTTAGAGACCATGATCGTTATGTCATAGAACAAAACAAGTCCTGTCAACAAATTCTGGAATAAGGAGCATGTAAATGTTCAGTGAGAGCTAAAATCATTTTCTTTCTAAGATGCGACAAAATAGTTTGAACTCTCAATGTAATGAAATTCAGTAAGAAAACAGCCTTAACCTTCGCTGACTTAATCGTGCCTCAGTGCTTCCGGATGTCTCTTAGGACTGCAAAAGCTACATCATTTTCCAGAAGGTATCTGCTGAGAAATAATTTTTAAATATTAAATGGGTTGTCAGATTTTAGTCTGAATTAAACCCACTATGATATGCCCAGGATATGTCAACTATATTTTTCTTTTTACTTTAAACAGCCACTTATACTATATGTATTATGAAATACACCAGCAAGGCTTCTAAATGCTTCCCTGCTACCTATTTTCATTTTCAATGTCTTTCTGAAGTTTTTGAAATTGTAAGTTCAAACATGAAGAAAGTTTTAACTTCGAGAGTTGACAAGCTCATTGAAAATATAAGTGCTCCTATTGACTTGGCCACACTTTTTCCTGGTATCAGTGAGAAAGATTTGCTTGATTTTACTTAGAATATAGCTGATGTCATGGTATGAAACTATCATAGACCTTCAGCCTGTAGCTTAGCCAAGTGGATAATGTGGTGCAAGACAGGAACAACCTTTATTTTGTCGAGGAAGAATGAAAAGTTAATTTTACAATTCATTCTAATCAGATTGAGAAACTCTTTAAAAAGCACTATGTAATCTCCCTAAAGTCCCGTAGCGCTAACTTATCATTATTTAATCCATAAAATGCAGGTTTTGTATATGAAAGGCTGTAATGGTTAATTTTTGAAGCACAGAAAAAATGGATTTTAATGTGATATTTTTTATTTTAAAAATTTTAATCAGATATTTTTAAGATTTGTTACTTTATTTTCACGGATGATTTTTCATAGCAGTGTCTTTTTTTTCAATTTGCCACATATTTTCCATAGTAGGGTCATTATAAAGATACCAAACATTACCAAATATATAATTTAATCTATAGGTTGCTATATTTTTAAAACACTTTATTTTGGATGTTGATATGGGCATTTTAAGATTGAGGTTTTGCCAGCATTTACCTGCTGTCCCTTGAGGGAATCCTGTCATCTCCATGGTCTAGATCTAGGATTAATATTTTGACAGGGCTTGATTTCAGATTTAGCTCACTCACAGCTAACTCAAAATTATTGTTTACAGGTATCCTCTCAGAGTTGTTTTCCAAATACTGACAGATGGGTTTTTTCTTCTTTCTGCGTATAGATGCTGTGATGTAATACTGTTGACTGTATAATTTATCCTACCATTTCCAATTTTCATCTGTATTCTTTGGCTAGTAGTCTTTTTTGTGTCATTAATTTGTAGAATGTTTAGTACACTATGGTTCCTTACCCAAAAAGTTGTGCTTAATGAATTAAGAATTATAGGCATATGTGAATATGTAACTGAAGATATGTAAGTATATATTTCACTCTTACATGTAAGATTTTCCAATAAATGCAGTAATAAAACAGCAAACTTTACAGAAAGAAAATAAACCAAACAATAACTTACTTTTTTAAATGTGACAAAAATATCAGGGAGTTTTGGGCCTTTGCCTACTAGGACAGAGATGATTTTACCCATAAGCCAAATAAGAAAAATAAAACACACCAGAAATAGTTTAATGTAAATATTATGAGGGATTTTTTTTTCATGAACTGAGGTGAATACTGAATTGCAGATATATGTGCATATTTTAGTCACAAGTGAAGGAAAGAAAAACAAGGGCTCTATGCCTCCAGCAGTTTCCAGTCTACAGTTCCACTTTGAATGGCATTTACTCTATTATATAACTGATGTTCCTGCACCACAACATATTGCACATTTTCTCATCATTTTTGTATTTTATTATAAATATTATTCAAGTTCTAGATATGGGAGACTTCATACCATCCCGACCATATTTGCATCTTACATCTTAATGGAATATATGACAAGCGATTCCATATTGGAAATCCATATGAACATGAGAAACATGTACCATTATTTGAAATATATGTTCTTCTATGTCTTTTCTCCTGTGCTAATTATGTTGTTTCATGCATTTTTCATTAATGTATTGGCATTGAAACTCTACTAAGAAGGATCACAACGAGATTTATTTAAAGGTATCAAGGTGACAGTAACCTAAAAGGGAAGTCCTTGGAGGTAACAACTTGAGGGGGTGGGATGCAGATGGGTCTGTAGATATTTCCAATATGCATGCTTTTACTTACTTGCTGTTGTGTTTAGATAAAACTTTAGATACCACATATACCTGAAAAGTCATCACAATACAAAGAACTCAGAAACTGCATATGATTACTTTGACTTTGAGTACTCCATAGCTTTTAATGGAAATTATTCCTGGCTTGATTTTATGTTTGCATTTACAAATTAATGGATAGAAGAGAATCTGAAATAGTCCAGGCTATCTTCTTAACTCCCCTGCTGATCTCTTTATACTAATCCATCCGTTCACAGCAGTAAAACTGGATTAATCAGATTAGCACTAGGGAAAGTCAATTTAAGATAAAGCAGCGTCACTGAAATTTTAGTGTGTCTGAGAGTGGCCCAGAAGTGACTGGGTCATGATTTGGTGGGAGATGAAATCACCTTTTCTCCTCATCCACAGCTATGTCAACCCAGCTCAGAAGCTGGATAAGAATAAACAAAGTTCTCTGCTACATTCCTTCTCTAGTGGAGCTTCTTGCTCTTGTCTTTGGAAATGCTTAAGATGAAGGAAGTATAGAGCTGAGCATAGACTTGTTATTCATTATACACAGAAAAAACTTTAAATCAACTTTAAGACATTTTTCTTTTGAAGTGAGGAAATAGAGAATAATGAAGGTAGGAAATCTTAGTTTGCTGAGGACAACTGAGTTTCCAAACTAAAATGATGTGAGAATGTATGTGAGGAGAAGTAGCATAGAGCTATTTGTCAAACAATTCTAAGTTTAGAGTCTGAAAGTGAAACCATTTAGGAATTTTTCAGGTTTTTGGTAAATCCTCTTGCATACCCTGCATGCAAAAGGTACCTTTTCACAGAATTCCCATTCTTCTGGAAATCTAATTTTCAGTAGATCTACTGACGGTGATAATTCTGCTGATTCACACATATTATACAAGTGACAAATTTTTAATTTTTTTAAATTTGTTAAGGTGTTTAAATTTAGCCATTTGATTTTTCAGAGTTTAAATGCTGCTCTTTTTCAATGGGCTCATTATGAACATATTGTATGGTATTAATAATGTTCTCAGTATTCTCAGATGAATCTTCTCTCCTTGCTTTCCTAGATCTTTCTTATTGTTCTTTTCTTTCCAGTCCCCTTTATAGCAACATGGAGTATGAGCTATGTTTAAACTATGGACCAGAGAAGCAGATGTGCAGAACAAGATATTTCAGTGTCTGAGATGTGGCATTTCCTTATGTAAGCCTTTAACATTGAAAGCCAATAATAGTTCCCACAATAAATGTAGTAATGCATGTACATTTTCTCTCCATTCATTGTTGCATGTAAATTCTTATTGAAATAATAGCAGAATGCTCTCCTAATAATGTTGACTCTTGAACAGTGAATTTCACCAGTGGCCATGCTTAGGACGCTGCACGTGTCCAGATCGCTAAATTGTTCCTCTTTGTTAAAACTTACTTGAGAACCCTTAACTTGAAGCTTTGGTAGAGGTTTATTAAATTTAGAGACTGTAAGAAAACTCATATTAATAGAAGATTTAATATTAGAGAACTTTTATAGTGGCATTCATGGTGTGTGTATGTGTGTGTGAAAAAGAGGGTGAATTTAAAAATTCTTGCCTGTACTGCAGCTGAAAGCTCACAGTGAGACAAAGTCCATGATAAAAGTGAATGCCACTATAGAAGCTGTCTCCACAAAACTGAGATATTGTTTTCTCAGTCTAACATTTCTCCTGCCAGTTGGCAGATTTTTTTGTTCAGAAAGCAAGCCATCTGCTACTTGAACCACACAGTAACTTTGCAACTCGCTGCTTGCACTGCTGTTTCTCATCTTGACCTGTGATCAAAGGTATTTGTGCTTCAGTGATATTGCAGCTAAGCAATAAAGCCAGAGCATTTTAAGGAAACACAATCCAGGAAAAAAAATGCATATATTTACTTTCAGAGCATGGTGTGTGGCAGCTTATGATACTTGTAGACATCAAAGGTTTCAGGGTCTCCTAGAAATTAGTGTTCCCCCCAAAACTATTCCCTGTTAACACAGCTTATCCTTTGGTCTCTCTAACAGTAATTCTCATAGCACTTCTTTGACAGTTTTAAAGGAATATCTACCCAAAAGTTTCATTATTTTACCATTAGAGATGGATCACTGAAATGAAAAGAGATTACTGAGATTGCTTTTGATTTTATTGAAATTATTTTCTATTTGAGGTAGATTACATTCTTTTTTTGTGATACTATTTCTTAGCATGACATATAAAGCAATGGACAATTTTCAGTCTCTCAGTCCTCACTGGTAAATGTAGTTCTGTTTGCATAAAGAACAAAACAAATTGACAGCTTTAATATAAATACTACTGAATTTAAAATACAATAGACTCAACTCTATCCTTTGTAGGCCTTTGCTGCCTTGCTTTCCCCTTTGAGTTGAGGTGTTCAGTTTGCAAGAGAGAATCACAGAGGACAGGGATGGATCATCTTTCTAAAATGTTCTGAGACTGAATTTCTTACTCTCATCCTTTGATCAGTAAAGGGAACATATCAATGACTGATCTTTTGGTTCAGCCATCTAATCAAAAATACTTCACCAAAGGAAAACAACATCATATCATATAAAAAAAGTTTTATTTGGCCAAACTAGTCTGTTTCACTTCTGTAGAGTATTTCTGTTATAAACAAAGCAACAGAAATTCTGGGCTAGATTTAAGTCAAATCAACAAAGGAGGAAAAGGAACTACAGCTTCCCCTCTGTCTGGGAGGTAGGAAACACTTTTCCAACATTGTTCATCTGATGGTCTTTGAAGTACTTTCAAGGAGAGTTATCCAAACATGCAGTGGTGTTTAGGAATTTCCTCTGAGAGATGAGGGTTCAAGACTCCTCAGGCAGAAGAGAGAACTGCTGTCTCCTTGTCATCTGCTCCCATGCTTTTTGATTTTTGTGAATATAGCTGGAAGAGGAGAATCCATGCAACCTATCTGCCTAGGCCATGCCAAATTCACATAGTGTTGGTGGGGTTGAATCAACTCTAAGTAAATATAACACACACTTGCTAAATTTGCTTTCTTTATTGAGCATGTGGAAAAGGATTTTGCCTTCTCTGATATCATCAATTAAAACTGAATGGCAAAACTATTTATTCTGTAGTTTCAGCAGGTTCCATCCCCACTCCTCCAAAGAAAAACCCAAACAGAAACCAAAAAACACACAAACAAAAAGCCTTTCAGTCAGTTTCTGTCTGGGCAGTAAATATCCCAAAGGTGTATAAGAAACTTAAAAGAGGAGTAAATGAAAGAAGCCATGCTAAATTTGTTAAAACAGACAGATGGCTTGAACAGAAAGATAGCATATTCTCTCCCTCAACTATAATGTTCTCAGCAAGTGTCTCTGTTGAAAGGATAAGCATGAGAAGAGATAATAGGATCTTAAGATAACTAGCAGCATATCAACAAAGCCAGTCTGGCACAGAGTTATAAACAAGAATTATCTTGGTATTATTTGAAGGCCCTCCACATGCTGGGAACTGCAGCCTCTGCCTTTTATTTGGAAAATATATTCATCACATGGTGGGATAAAATCTATCAGGAAATAAAACCTGTTTGGTTCATGTCAGTCAACTGACTGGGGACTATTCTAAATATTTTTGGAGAACTTTGACACAAGTGTTAAACACCTACTTTTTTGAAGCATATGGTGTGGTATAATGGGTTTGTCTATCTGATTTATAAGTTTGTTGGGTCAAAGAAATAGTAACATCAGTCATATTTTTCTTCTGAATTCACTAAAACCTATCAAAAATAAAACAAAGAATATTATGGGGAGAGTAATAGCATAAAAGACCATTTAAAGTCACACACCCTTGGGAAAGACAAATTGTCACTGAGACATTAAGAATGTGTTGCCTTTCCCTGGTCTT
>VZTH01006510.1:0-41471 GCA_013397815.1 Aleadryas rufinucha | reverse complement strand
AAAAGTTGTCTGAAATGGTAATTTCCGTTTCCCATTTCATCATCCCCGGGTAGGCGTTAGCCCTGCGTGTGTGTGCGCAGGGCCGGGGCCGCACCGAGCCCAGCCGGCCCCAGCCCCGCGGCTTTTATTTATTTCCCCGTTTAATCTTTAAATCGCTCCGTGTTTCTGTCCTCCGAGCAGCCTTTGTGTGCCGGGGAGGGGCTGCTCGACACCTTTGCCCCTTAGCAGAAAGGAAGAGAGGAGAGAGAAAAAAAAAAAAAGCGCCTCCCAAGCCCAAACAGCTGCAGCCCAGGACGAGCCTCCCCCAGCCCGGGGATGGATTCATGTTTAGAAAGGCAAATGTGCTCGGAGGGAGCCGGGATGAGCCGAGCCCTCGGTGCCCTCTGCCCTTTCCCAGAGGGAGCAGCTGTCCGGGGTGTGCGGCTCAGAACGGGCCCTTCATTGAGGCACAGGGGGCCGTGTGTTTACGGCTTGGCTTCTCCTCCAGGCTTGGGGATCTGTTTTGATATCCAGTTGCAGGAAAGGGTTCCTCCCCCCTCCTGGTTTTGTACACAAAGTGCTCTCTCACCGCTGGGGACATGGCTCTATAGGCAGAGAGCGAATTCCAGGCAGCTCTTGAAGCAAAATTCCCTCCTGAGATGGCCTCTGAATTGGGGTATACACCATTTTTACCCTCTCTGTAGGCAAAGCTTTTTAGGTGAAAACATCTGTGCTGCTTTGTAGTGGCTGTGTGCTTTCCTGAAATTTAGATGAATTTAAGGAACTTGGAGTTCAGTGTATTTCTCCTTTTTTTGGTTTGTTCATAAAATGGAACATTTTTATATAATGACTCCAATTATTTCTTTTTTCTGTGGGGGAAAACCACTCCATGGAGTCACGGAGAGGGAAAAGGGGATTAAGTCTCACATGTTTCTCAACGGCACCGATGCATTCTTTGTGTGTGCCCTACCAGGAGCTCAATATTTAACTTGATTAGCTTAAAAAGGGGAAAGAAAAAAAAAAAAAGTTGGCGTTCTTACAGGCTGGATTTTCTGGCAGATTCCAGGTCGGAATGGAGCTCCGAGATGGCTGTGGGGTGGTGGAGGGCTTTGGAACGTGGTGCGGAGCGAGCCCCGCGCCTCGGCGGGGAAACTCCGGGCACGGCGTTTGGTTACGGAGCTCCGTGACCTGCTTTCTTTCCGTGGGAAGCGCTCGGCACGGCAGGATCCGGCTCGGAGGGGTGGTCCGTGCCTGTGTGGGCGAGCTCTGGGGCTCTGTGCGAGCCGGCCCAGGGCTCGGTTTCGCCCGGGGCTCAAAGCCGCGTGTGCGCTGCCTTGGGGGTGTCGGGGTTTGCGGAGCTCAGCGCTTTCCGTGCGGGGAGCGCTCCGGCTCTCCCTGCTTCCAGGAGAACTCGTCGGTCCTACGGGAGGTACCAAACCTGCCGGGGCACATCGTGCCTGGGGAAGGGCTCTGCTGTGAACCCGTGCGGGCGAGCCGGGGCTTGTGTCACCCCCGGGGTGCGTGTGAGTCAGTGCGAGGGGTTGGCTGGTTTGCGAAACTCCCAGCAAACCGAGCCGTGCCCGTGCAGCAGACAACGCGCTGGGCTCGGAGCGCGGCGAGCCCGCACTTCCCAAGGCTTTTTTGCCTCGTTCCTGTTGTAAATAGTGACCGAGGAGCCCCGGCCATGTCGGTGCTGGCTGCTGCGACTGGCTGGAAACTGGAGATGTTGCGCTTCGTGTTCCACACTTGGTTCTGCTGTTCAGTTCTGCTTCTGCTTTTAGAAATGAACTCTTCTCCCTTGTCTGTGTCTCCATTTCATAAGAAAAGCGTGCCTCAGAGCGAGCTGATTTTTTTTCCATGGGCAGCTTTTTGTTTTTATGATGTTGCAACAGCATTTTCTCAGACTTAGACCTGCAGATTGTCCAGTTTGAGGGTTGGGTTTGGATGGGGGAGGAAATCTTAAAAAAAAAAGCCCCAGAGCAAAAACCCTTTGGCTTAATTTCTCCCTTCGCGTGTGGTAGGCAGCCTGATAAGATTATTTTATTTTCCACTCGTGTTTTAATGGCCTAAGTCCCCCCCAAATGCTCGTGAACAAAGCGAAGCGTAGCGCGGCGTCGTGCCGCGTTCTTCCGCTGCTCAGCAGAGCAGACAAATGTATTTCTCTGGGGTCAGTGAGACTCGTCGTGTTAATCAATACTGTACCAGCAGTGTTCCCTTTCCAGGGAACCAGATGGGCTACTTACAACTGGTGCTGATTATTTTAACTGTGTAATTGTAACATGGCTGCGTGATGACAGTGTTTCCTGCAGATACTTCAAAGGAAGGTTCCCGACGAGTGTGTCTTTACAGCGTTTAATCTGTCCTCTTTGTCTTTATGTTGTGGCTTTTGGACATGTGTTTGAAGTACTAAGAGGTTTTTTTTACCTTACCTCCAGCTTTTCTATACATTAAAAGGAGGCAGCGCTCTGGAATGATGAAGTGTCTCCAGTGTGGGAATAAACCCAGGGTTTTAGAGGCTCCCACAGTGGTAGCTTGGTTTCAGTGAGTTTTAGATCCAGGCAGTGACTAAGCCAAAAGCTGGGAAGAGATTTAAGTGGCTGTGAGGAAATGGCAATATTTTTTTTTAAAATAGTGCATGTGGCTTTGTTTTGGGGAAAATATGTTGTGTGGTGACTTGAGTCTTAAGTGGGACAGGCTAATTACTCGGTGAAGAAATCCTTCTCCGAGGGAAGGAAAGGCACAGGGCCCAGGCTGGTTAATTACATTCTGTAAAATTATGGAGTGACGGCTTTCTGAGGAGGTCTGCCCCTCTTCCTGCCCTGTACCTGAATTTCAGGCTCAGCAGTTGCCTTACGGATTGAAATTCCTCCTGGGTATTAAGATTTAATGGTGGCAGACCCAGAGCAAGTAGTGGCAGGTACTGCTGCTTTTCAGTACAGCAAAGCAAATAATTCTGGAAAATATTTACATGGGGGTTGTTATTCTGCTCGTATTTCCTTGATGAGCTCTAGTAAAGGTGCTTGTGTGCTCCCTCCATCGCCGGGGAGAATTCCCTGTATTTCGGTTGTAAAAGGCTGCGGAGAGGAACCGGTGTCTCCATAGCAAAGATTCCAGTGTTTCGTGATCAGCTCACATATATTTTTACCCCATCTAATTTAAACCAGTCTGCACGACACTCACAGGAATGATTTGTATGCAGCTTTTAAATATTTTCCTCCTTCCTGCGTGAGGGATTAGCGGCACAGAGCTGCTTTTTCGGAGGGTTCTCAGCCAAGTGTTACGTAATTTGTGTGCCACCGATGCACGGCCATAAAAAATACTCCCATCAATGTTAAGGGAAAGCTTGTGTAGGCAATTATTTGAAATCACAAGCGTCCTAAGCAGGTTTGTGCAGCCTTAAAATCTGGGCAAAACGCTGCCTTTGGAATCCTGCTGGGAAGGGGGGTGGGAAGCTGTCAGCGCCCGTGGTCTGGAGGCTGGTTTTGAGCACATTCTACTCCACTTTTTAAAGCTTTCCTGTGTGAGAACTGGTGTTTTCTGGTGTATTTTCTCATGCAACTGCTGGGTATTTAAAAAAACCCTTCATTTCTCTGAGTCTGGGTGGTGGTGCTTCAGCTGGGGCTGCTTATGGGTGATGCCAATTTGTAATCTTTTATGAGAGTATGGGGAAAAAAAAAAGTAAAAAGAAGCTTAAATGCTAATAACAGCGAAAAATCTGCTCGGCATGGAGTGCATGTGAAGAAAGCGGGTGCACGTCGGGCTGTGGAGTCTCCGTCAGCTGAGCTGGGGGCTTTTAAAAATCTGCTCTAATTTTTATGCTGCATGTGGAATGGCTAATCCCATAAAAGCCTCGCACCTTTTGACAGATGAAACGCTGCTGTTCTTCACTTATTTGAGCAAAATATTTTTATAGATGGTATTAGCTCAGTGGCTCTGAGGGTAATGCAGTCCTTACACGAGAAAGATCTTGCTTTGATCTGACAGCTTTCAAGATCCATTTCCAATCTTGGAGTTCCATTAAGTCTGTTTGTAATGGTGCCCTCAGACTTTTTTTCTGTTTATGTGACTCTTTGGGGTGTTAACATTGCTCTGTATTTGAGTTCTCTTTAATAAACTGAAGGAATAATTGGGGTCAGGAAAGGAAGTAATCATGTTAGAAGGTGCAGTTAATTATATCAGGTATTTTGGGCTCCAGAATTCTTCGTCTTGACTCTAATGTTTTCTTCAAGTTGTAGGATGTAGTGAAATTATCAAATCCTCAAACTAGGACAGTGGGGCAGGGTGATGTGTGATGGTTAATTTTGGGAGTGCGGAATGAGCGTGGCTGCAGGCTTGGTGTCCATGGGGGCCGTGGAGGATAGGAGGGATGGTTTCTCTGGTGAGCAGCCTCTTCCCTCTTCCGTGGGGGAAGAGGTGGCCTTCTGTGTGGTCCTGTGTCCATCCAACATGATCTAAATGGTCTTATGTCCATCCTACATGACTTACATGGTCCTGTGTCCATCCAGTGGGATCTTTGTGGTCCTGTGTCCATCCAGCATGATCGGTTTGATCCTGTGTCCATCCAACATGATCAGTTTGGTTCTATGTCCCTCCAGTGGGATCTTTGTGGTCCTGTGTCCATCCAACATGGTCTGTTTGGTCCTGTGTCCATCCATTGGGATCTCTGTGGTCCTGTGTCCATCCACCATGATTGGTTTGGCCCTTTGTCCATCCAGTGGGATCTCTGTGGTCCTGTGTCCATCCAACATGATCGGTTTGGTCCTGTGTCCATCCAGTAGGATCTTTCTACTGTCCTGTGTCCTGTCCTGTGGTCCTGTGTCCATCTAACATGGTCTCTTTGGTCCTTCGTCCATCCAACATGGTCTTCGTGGCTGTGTGTACGTGCAGTGAGATCTCCTGGTCATGTGTCCATCCAGCATGATCCGTGTGGTCCCCTGTCCCTCGAGGAAGGCACGGGAGCCCCGTGGCTCAGCAGCCCCGCGCAGGGCTCGGGTGGGTGCCGGCTCTCGGCGGGAGCAGCCTCCCCGCTCCCTCTGCTCCTCCTCCCTTGGGGCCCCGCCGGCGTCTCGCCAGACCTCCCGTCTGAGAAACCATCCTGGCTTTTCCTGCCCCTCTCAGCGTTGGCTGGGAAGGCGTGAGCTCCCCAGGAGGGCATCTGAAACCTCCGTCTCCCCGGGGTTCGTTCCCGTTTCCTGGAGTTGGCTGTGTGAGTAGGGCGCGCTGCTCGGTGCCGTGTGGCTGCTGTGAGCAGGGGCTGGAACTGCAGCCCGGGAAGGCCGAGGGATTGGGAGACACTTCCCCACGGTAACCCCACAGCGAGCGGGTGGCAGCGCCGGGGAGGGAATTGGCTGCTGGAGTCAGAAGAAAGTGATGTTTTTTTCTAGGTCAGGGTTGAAGGCACTGTCAGGGTGGTGATGTGCAGCATATATTACTGTCTGCATTGTCCCTGCCATATGGATGTGTGCACACTGCCCTTGGCATTCAGGCATTGAATTATTTATCCTCTCCAAATCTGGAGGCAGCCTTTCTTCCCCTGTCTCGAAGAAAACCGAACTTATCCGATGAGTGTTTTTAAAATAAACCTTCCGCTGTGAATTGCTGCAGTGGCAGGAGCAGGGTATTGATTGTATGTTGCGTTTGGATTCGGAAACCAGAGGTTACAACACTGGATATCTTGTGGAAACACTGAAATATTTATTTTGCTGTTAGGTGCAAGTGTGTCTGTGCTGGTGCTGGGTTTGTATGTGGCTAAAATGCCATGTTAAGAAATTTCCGGACTTGGAGAATGGAAAGGGCAGAAAACTTTGTAGGATGTGTAAAAGCAGCTTTCTCTCAGCTGTGTGTGAGGGGATGGATGTTTTTCCAGGGAGAAGGCATCTCCTTTCCTCTTGTGCCGTGTTGGATTTGCTGTGAGAGGAGTGTTAAGGTGGTCCTGGTTTGGGTGATGGGCTTCAGGTCCTCACTGAGGATGTTGGTGTTTGCAGGGTGTCACGGTGGGGTGGCTCCAGGCTCGGGGAAGCAAAGGCTGGAGGGAGCTGGCTCTGTAATTGTTTTTGAGAGACTGGCAGCTTTGCAGGGTAGAAAAGGTCTCGAATAATTTACCTTCAGAGCAGCATAAAGCTGCTAAAACTGTGTCACAGGCATGGGGAAGTATCAGAGAGAGTCAAGAAGGGGGATGTTACCCTCTAAAAAATTCACCACGCTCCGGAGGCAGCGTGTCCCCGAGGGCTCGGCAGCCAGAGGCTGGAGCGCTGGGCTTGGAAATACGGAGCTGCCCTCAATATCGGGATGTGAAATGAAAGGATGTGTAATTAGGAACTCCAAAAAAAAAAAAAAAGGCATTAAATAGCTTTAGAGGTGAATGGAAGCTTCATTATTAAGTACCAACTGCTTAGCTGCAGTTCATGGTGCCTCTTCCTTTCAAATCACGCACACATGAAAGTGCTCCCCGCCCCCAGCCGGGGCCTTATCGGCTTATCTGGGCAGGAGTTCAGAGCCATAAAAACTATATCCTGCTTACACCTTCCAGCCGATCCTGTGACCTGTGCTGTGTAAACAAGTTGTACCAGGAGCTCCAAATGACTGGTAAGTGGCTGGGTTTCTGCAGGCTGGTCAGGTCCAGGAGGAGCTGAGATAAAGTTCCAAGAAGTTCCCCTTTGGGAATGGTCTCCTGATAGCTGCTGCAGGGAGGAGGTGGCAGGGCTGAGATCCTGCTGACTGTGGCAGTGACTGTATCCCGTGGAAAGCACTTTGGGATAGACTTTACACTCCGGGGCTGGTGTTTTCCACGTTCTGCAGGAGGAAGGCTGTGGCAGATTGTGAAATGTCAGCGTTGTGGTAACAGCACCGACCGGCGCTCCGCGGTTGCGTCAGGCCTTGGGTGCGCTGGAGATGTAAGCCCGTCTATAAATACATCCCTATATCTTTGGATGGATGGGATTAGCCGTGGCGATGCTGGGAAGAGATGGAGGTAATGCAGGGAAGGGGTGTGTGTGGGGGGACACAAACATCCTGCTCCTGGCCGTGCTCTGGGGGTTTGAATACCGCCGAGCGCTCCGGTTACGGCGCTTGGCTGCTGCCCACCCCGAGCTGTCTCCGTGGTTTCATCTTGCAGCTCGGCACAGGCAGATCCATTTATCCAGGCTGGACTGTAACGAGCGAGTTCGGGGATTTAGTGTGTGAAACTTCACCTTTCTCAGCAGCCCAAGGGTCGAGTGCGCAGGTCTGAAGATGAAAACCTGTTCTCCTTGAATGCTGACCTTTTTTATTCGTGTGGTTTCTTGTCCCCACGTATGGGGGAATGTGCTGGGTTTGGGAATTAGGCTGGCTGGTGGCTGCTCTGCTTTCCCTCCTTGCCCTGGCCTGTCCTGGCACGCGCCGGGGTCCTGCCTGGTGGCTCTCCTGGCTCTGAGCTCTCTGTTCCTCATTTTCCCAGCAGCCTGGAAGGTTTCTGGCTCTCCCAGGAGATCTGAGGTGCCCTGTGTTACTCAGCTGCTCCACGGTGAATTCAGTTCCATTCCCCTGTGATCAGCACTGGCACTGGGGTGTTAAACTGGTTCTGTGGTGAGAGATGAATTCCTCTGAGTTAGTCCAGGGGGGAAGGGATCGGACAAGAAGTCAACTTTGTGGCTCTTTCCTGGCGTGCTGAGTGGAGCTCCTTGGTTAGGGAGCTGGAGGCTGTAGTCTTAAAATGCTGCATTTAATTTCGTCCTGCAGCGTGTTCTGTCTGCGAGCTTCCCCTGCTTACCCACCAGGATGTTTCTTCTCCCTCCTGCCCGTCCCTCCCCTTTCCCAGGAGCCTCATCTGATGGAGGTTCTGCTCTTGCCTTGGTCTTCATCATCCAAGATTCTTGTCTCTAATTTTAGCCCGTCTGCCTTCTGAGGTCCCCTCCCGTCTGTTCCTGCCTTTCTCCTTCTCTCTGAGTTCTTCCTGCATCTTCCTCTCCCTCTGGAGAGCTGGACCTTGTTTTTCCAGGGTGGGAGGAAGGTGCTTGGGAAGGGAGTGAAGCTGTGGGTGTGTTGAGGTGAAGGCTCCTGGGGCGTGGGGAATGCTGGCAGGGATATTTGGGGTGCTGTGCCATGTGCTCACAGGGAGCAGCCCTTCCCTCTCCTGCATCTCCCTTGCTGCCCCTGCTTGGATCCGCTCTTGGAATTGTGTTTTATGGATTTATCCTGTATTTGTACGATGGGGCTCTCTTCCACGAGGTTGCTAGTAGTGGCAGTGCTGCCCAGCAACCTGGTGTCCCTGGATCTCCTGCCCTTTTCCCTGCAGGAAAGCTGCAGGCTGCCTGCTTTCCCCTGGAATCTCACTCCATGTTAGTGTGCATTTGCTTACGTTTACAGAGAAAATGACTTTTCTAACAGGGAGACATCTGACACAGTCAGTCAGGTCTCCTCAAAGGGATGTGGAGCCCATCAGGGAGAGCAGGGAACCTGGCCCTGGAGCCTGGCATCCAGGAAGGCCGCTCATCCTGGTGGGATCCACCTGCTCGGAGCCTCGGGAGCACGGTGTGTGCAGCATAATCTGATTTGTGCCTGGAATATAAATCCTGGCTGTTGCAGACATGCAGCCTGGGGTTTTACAAGTTCTTTTGTGAAAACAGCATTCAGCCCCTCCACTGCTGCAGCAAGGAGCTTCCCTGGAAACCCAATCCCAGCAATTAGTGAGGTTTGCAGAGGATCCTAGCAACTGCTGCTGGGGTTCCATTGGCAGGGGTTAGGTTTTGTTTTTTAGACTGTTTGTAGTTGTGTTCTGTGCAGTGTGTGGAGATACATAAACTAAACCACAAGAAGTTCTGCCTCAACATGAGGAAGAACTTTCCGTGGAGCCCTGGAAAGGCTGCCCAGGGAGGGTGGATCCTACAATCCCACCTGGACACCTTCATGTGTCACCTGCTCCAGGTGACCTTGCCTTGCCAGGGGGTGGGACTGGATGATTTCCATAGGTCCCTTCCAACCCTCTTCTGCCTGCATACCCTATGGAGGGAGGTGGAAGGGGCCGTGGAGCAGTACTGACTGAGCTGAAGTGATAATGGGAACGCTGCTGTGGGCTCTGCAGGAAGCTGATCCTCGGGGAAAGTGGAGCACGGCTGGAATATGTTGGGCGGTGTGTGACTTGGGCGTTTGTGGGCAACCTGAGCTCACCTGCGAGGAGTTTTGTTACCCAGGTGCTCTCTGACCTGACTCGCTTTTGTCAGCAGCGGCTCCGGATGCCTGGGGAGCGATGCTTTCCACGAGGGTGGTTATGTAAAACCTTAACGCGCTGCCTTCTCCCGGCTCGGCTTCACAACGTGCGCGGGGCTCCGGGTGGAACTTCAAAGGAGGGAGTTCGCTTTATGGCTGGACCTATGAGCAGTTTTATGTGCAGGGTGGAGCGAACTCGTGGAGAAGATTGCAGTTTTCCCACTGTCATAAAAAGTTACGATCCTCATGATCCCAGCATTGTTCCGTAGGCGGAGGCGGGAGGCAGATGCAGAGGTCAGCGGGAGCGTGCGCGGAGCGGGCTCAGATGTGCCAGCGCGCTGAATGCCCCGCTCTGTGTTCCCAGCTCTCCCAAACGCCTTCAAAAAGTGCCTTGTGCTCTTTCTGGGGCTTCCTAAGAAACCTGCACCTGTGTTACTCGCCGAACAGGCAGAGCATTTCCATGGGAAAGGAACTTGGCAGGGCGGCCGTGGAAGGCGGCTGAGGGGGGGCTGTTTTCCAGGGCAGTATTTTAAACCCTTCTGAAAACGTGGCGTTTCAGTGGCAGAGACTGTGAGTCAGTTTATAACCTCCTTCCTTTCTCTGGGCTTTTCTTTTGGGGTACGAGCCAAGGGAGTTCAAAAAATAACGAAGTGGCTGCATCTTGACGAGCCTCATTCCAATTAACTTCCCTCATGCTCCAGAAGATATATTCCCTAAACTGAGACACATTCCCTAAAAAAGGACCGTTCAGGCTAAGTGGTGGTGGTGGTGAGAGAGTAGGATCACCTTTTACAGCCTTAATTGTGGGCTTTTCTAAAAGTATTTCAGTTGGCAGTGCTGCCTTTAAACCCTGGTGGGGTATAAGATTCTTCCAGCTGTGGAGTCACCACCCCAAATTCTGAGGTATGAAACACCTTCCAGTTCTCAGTAAGTTAGAGCTGATTGAAATAAGTCACTATTCCAGTTTCAGTCAGATCTCTCTAAATAGAAATTTAACCTCTCGTTTAAACCATTTTCTGCTGGGATGAGGAGGTATAAATGTGGTCTTTGTTTGCAGCCAGGAAAATTAAAGGTTCACAACGTTCAGAAATGTGTGTTTTAGATCTTGTGAAAAGCTGTTCCTTAAAGAATGTTTCTGTTTGGAAATGGGCAAATACCTTGGGTGAGGTGGGTTGTTTCCCATTCTCTCAGCTTGAAGAATTTTATTCTGATGAATAGACTAAAACTTAGAGGGGAGGGAAAAAGACTCTGATCTTTCTCTTTGGATGATCTATTAGCTGCTCCAGCTGCCTTTTATTTATTTTTGTAGACACATGTGTGAATGTAAACATTTTATCTGGAATGGCCTTGCAAATGTTCCCGCATTAACATATATTGTCATGGAGAATAATTTTCATTTAACTGTAATTTGCTTTATATTTTCCTGCCTGGTTGCCATGGAAACGCAGACGGATGTGGCAGGGACTCCTCACAGGAGCCAGGTTATGGATTGCCTCTCTAATGGACCTCTGTTAATCACACTGCAGCCTGCACTGGAGGAACCGGGGCTCTTTGCTGGAGACACTTTATTTAGATAAACTGTGAGATGCCTGTGGTACCTTAGCTTAATATTCAGAGTTACCAGAGGTGTTTTTCCCTTCTCCAGAAGTTTTTTGTCATAAGAACTATGTATTACGATCCTGGAATTGAGATACATTTATTTAAATTTAATGTCGGTGAGACTTGATTTTCAATTTTCATTTCATTTGCTGTAATAGCTTAACTGGTAATGTTCTTTCCTGGGTTCAGTTTAAGATCCGAAACGTTTGCAACAGAGCAGTGAAACATTTGTTATCTTTATCCCCGCGCAAGAAGTTGTCTTGCTTTTCATAATAACGTGTCTGTGCTTTTGTGTTTCCTTTTGGCTGCCAGCAGGTAGAAAGGGGGCAAAGATGGATTTTATTAAATTTATCATCTGTGGGTTTTGGGTCTGTTTTGCACCTCTTGTTTTTGGCTGCCTTGTCCGTGTCTGTCTCACGCCACAGCTGCTGCTCTGAGCTGAGCCCACACAGCGTGTCCAGGGAAGGGAGCTGGGGCAGGGTCTGGGGGAGCTCAGGGGGCTCAGCCTGGAGAAAAGGAGGCTCAGGGGGGACCCTCTCGCTCTGGAGGTGTTAAAAAATGTGTGGATGTGACACTTGGTTAGTGGTGGCTTGGCAGTGCTGGGCTCGATGATCTCAGAGGCTTTTCCACACGAAGCTCTTCTGTGATCTCCAGGATTATCAGTGCTCAGGTTCCTGGCTTTTTAGGATGCTGATCTCTGCCTTTGTCCATGGCTTGCTGGATCCTTGGAAGGAGCTGCCTTCCAACTGCTGAGATAAGAATCACGGTGGCAGGGGTTCAAACTGAACTCGCCAATTAGCGAATGATTCATTTTTGGTTAATGGGGATGAGCTCAAGGAGAGAAAATCAACCACCCAGGATTCTCTGCTCTGGGTATTTTGATGGCAGAAACCTCAAATTGTTAACACAGAGACATGACTTTAATTTGTCTCCTGAATCAGACCCCTCAGAACGAATTTTTTGGGTGGGTTTGAAAGGGAAGTTGGTTTGGCCCTTCCTTTGCTGCTGGTTGTGGTCAGACGCCCGTGGCCGGTTACGTAAGGCCGGATTACTCCAGCACGTGGATGCTTCCCCATGCATATGGTGTCACAGTTATTTCTTGGTGCTTTACAGAAGGAATTGGGTAACATTTTGTTCTGTAATGCAGGATGAAGAAATCCAGCATGTTTTTCTGTAATGGCGTATAAACAAGTAGTGTAACATCCTATTTCAGGCGTTTGGAGGAGGAAGGGCTCAGGAGGGGAGGCAGGGCTCAAGCAAAGCTTTATTTTCCTAGACCTACACACCAGATTTTAGTAGCTTTGCCTTCGGTGGATGCTGTGAGTGTTACAAATGGGCTGGTTTTTGAGGTGTGTAAGCTCAGTTCAGTGGGTGCTGTGGGTGTGGAGGAGCCTTGGTTGTAGAGGTTACTCCTGGTCCCCTCTGCATTTCTATGTCTTTCACTGGGTGATGTTGGTGCTCTTTTGCTGCTCATGAGGGGTGAATGTGATTCGTAGTCTGAGGCCAATCTAATTTTAATAAAAGTCTGAAAAATGGCTTGGCTCTACTCAGGACTTCTGGGTCTTGTGTAGGCTTTTAGCATTCTTCCTTTATTTTTATTTTTCCTCTCCTTTTCTGCCTGTTGTCCCGTAAATACTCAGAATTGAGCATTTGTGTTCTGCAGGGGCACGTTTGGGATTCCCAAAGACACCTCTGCAGGGGGATAGGTGAGGCCATCTGCATCCAGGCAGTGCCATCTCTGAGCTCTCAGATGGGACACTCAGAATACCTGGCAATTTATGAAATAATAAACTCTCTAATTACTGATTACTCCCTAATCCATAGTTTTACCAGCATTTTATTCTGTTTTTGGACTCCCAGGTCTGAGGCAGTGATCCCTGCACACCTGCCAGGTGTTTTTCCCTGAGGTGTGTCCCTGAAGGGTTGGTGATGAATGGCCCTGTTGTAGGTAGGAGCTAATGGGGCTAAGTCACCTTTTGTGGCCTGGGAATGGACTCCTGCACCTGGTAATTGGGTTAAACATTGGCTCATGGTAGCCAGGAGAGCAGAGCAGCTTTGGTGGCCGTGGAGGTGTTTGGCTCCCTTGGAAGCTTCGCTTTGAGGATACTCTTCATCAGGAATTGGAGTGCCAGGACAAGGGGGAATGGCTTCGTGCTGCCACAGGGCAGGGCTAGATGGGAGATTAGGGAGAAATCCATCCCTGGGAGGGTGGTGAGGCCCTGGCACAGGGTGCCCAGAGAAGCTGTGGGTGCCCCTGCATCCCTGGAAGTGTCCAAGGCCAGGCTGGACAGGGCTTGGAGCAGCTTGGGACAGTGGGAGGTGTCTCTGCCCATGACTTTTAAGATCCCTTCCAATCCAAACCATTCCATGATATTTTTCAGGTTCACTCACTTGGATTTGGCCAGCAGCTAATTCTTCTTTACCAGTACTCACAGAAAAGTGTTAATTGCAGATAAAACATTATAAAGCCAAACTGTTGTTCTGCTCCTTTCAGTCTCATGGACACTGGGGTTTACCTTGAGCCACTCATCCCATGTTGTGCCATGAGCACAGCTTTGAATTTATCTCCATTAATTGTGCCAGAGATCTGGGAGGAAGGAGCACTTTTAATGCATTGCTGTTCCCCAAAAATGGTGCAAATTGGGATGAGCTGTGGGGAGGGTGGTGGGGAGCTGAGAGGAGCTGCCTTGTGTGCAGCCGTGGGAAGAGGGATTTCTTCAGGGAATGGGTGAATTGTTTCCTTCTGCTCTATGAGCAGCCTCTTAATGAGCTGCCCTCTCCAGGGTGCGGAGAGATGAACCTCCCATGGCTGACTCCAGCCTGGGAGGCTTCCACCACATCGCTGCCTTCGGATCCTTGGATCTAAAAATACATCCATGCTGCACAGCAGACTCCAGGCACGTTAATCTGTTCCCTTTAGGAAGGAGACTTGTGGTACTGGATGAACTACCGTGGAGATTGTGTTTTTGCTGTGCGGTGTTACCAGTTTTCTCCTTCCAACAGGAAAAAAATGTCGTGGAAATCATTGTTCTGGTTGGAATTCCCTCTCTGACAACAATAGCAGCAATGGGGTGGGGTGCTTTTGGAATTGTTTAGCGAGGAAAAGTTTTGGAGGAGCAAGCTCTGCCGGGCTGCACTGGCTCCACCATGTGATTCCTGTGCGCCCTTCAGGCTCCTGCAGGAGCTTTTGGGATGCTTCTGACCGCTCCTGGCTCTCCCAGCACAGCTCTGTAAGAAATGCTTCGTCTCTCTTGGAGCTGGGTTGCTCTGCCACCTTTCCCCCCTTCGTCTGGGCTCATTTGGTTGTAATTTAGCACGTTTTCCTGGGATGGGGAGGAACGAGAGCCTGCCAGGCTAACACCTCAGAGCGCTCCTGGAGTCACTGCTGCTCCCTCTGAGCGCAGTGATTCATCCCCAGGGCAGACAGCTCGTGCCCTCCATACCTCACTGGAGCTCCAGCCACGCTCACACCATGTGCTCCAGCCTTTCTGGCTGCAGGCTCAGCCGGGATGCTGCTCTTCCCTGCCGTTCTTTGTTCCCAGGTAACTTGGGGGATGTTTTAGGGGCAGCGGTAGCGCGAGGGCCGGTTTAGACGCAGCGCGGAGGGGCCGGAGCTGCCTTTGCTGCCTGGTGTTGAACAGCTCAGTAGCTGATTCTCCTCACGAGTTACAACTTGAATTGCTGCTGTTTGTGCCAGTGGGGCGTTTGAGGTCTGGGATCCAGGATGACTTGCAGCGAGGGTTGCGTAAGCGTGTGTAGCTCCGGTCTCGGCGCTTTGTTTTCTCTGTGTTCCAAGAGACGCACGCGGCTTTTGCCTCTCCAGCTATTTGAGATTCAGAGTGTATTTTCCTCCTTTGATGTGTGGCTTACCTTGACAGGCTGGGAGAGCTGGGCTTGTTCAGCCTGGAGAAGGTTCTGGGCAGAGCTTGGAACCCCTTCCAGTGATGAAGGGGGATCCAAGAGAGCCGGAGAGGGAGTTCGGACAAAGGCCTGGAGTGGCAGAACAAGGAGGGCTGGCTTCAGGCTGAAAGAAGGAAAGATTTAGATTAGATATTAGGAGTAAATTTCTGGCTGTGAGGGTGCTGAGGTCCTGGCACAGGGTGCCCAGAGAAGCTGTGGCTGCCCCTGGATCCCTGGCAGTGTCCAAGGCCAGGCTGGATGGGACTTGGAGCAGCCTGGGATAGTGGAAGGTGTCCCATGGCAGGGGTGGCACTGGGGGAGCTTTGAGGTCCTTTCCAACCCAAACCATCCCAGGGTGTTGACACAGGAGCTCACCTGCTCCACCAGCCTCTGTTTTCCTGGGATGTGCTGCTGCTCATTAGCACAGGCTCAGTCACAAGCTGCTCAGACAACCTAAACCATTTGTAAGGAAACTGTCTTTAAAATATGGATGGCATTAGAGGGACTCAGGCTTAAAATTAGAAACTGTTTATGATGCACAGTTGTAGTTGTTTACCTTGAACCATAATTATCTTATTTCCTGAGTTAAAAACGTCACGTCAGCTTGCTGAAGCAGGATTTGATGACAAAGGAATTGTTTTTAGCCACCAGCAGAGCAAAGAACACTTCAAAATGTGTGTCTAAATATGATTTTATAACCTAAAGTATAGCACACTCAGGATTTTAAATTGGCTCTGGAAGTTGCGTGGGCTTACGGGTCGGCCATTTGGCCGGGGATCAAGGGACCGGGTTTAATCCTGACTCCGTCCTTTTGTCCTCTGAGCGTTTTCCTTGCCACCCTCTGTGCTGTTTGTTTGGACGGCCCCGTGTTGGAAGGGAGGGCTGGGCCCTTTCCCGGGGCGTTGGGGCCGTTCCTGGGGCTGCGGGGGGCAAGGCTCCCCCACCCTCCGGCCGGGGGGCACGAGCCCGGCCGGCCCCGTCCGAGCGGAGGGCAGCGGGCAGAGCAATGCCAGCGGTGTTCTGCTGGGCTGGCACGTTCAGCTGGTGTGTGGCCAGGCTCTGGAGTGGCCAGAGAGAGAAGCTGGGCGCCAGGAGCAGAGCAGGGGCAGCGCTTGCATCCCTCGAGCCCCTCTGAGCGGCTGGGGCACCTCAACGGGCACAGACATCTGACTTCCTTATTTTAGTATCATTATTATTATAATTTATGACTATGTTTCCTTATTTCGTTATTCAGCAATGCTCTCTGATCCTGTGTGGCTGAGGTGGCCTGTGCCCTCCTCACACCCTTTTCCAGACTGGATTTCTGTACCTGACACAGCAGCTGCTCCTTCCTTACCTGTGCCGGGTGCTGCCAGGATGCTCCTTTCTCAGGAGAATGGAAAGTGGGAGGGGAGCAGCTTCTTTAATGATGACAACTGCTACTTAAACCTGTTCAGGGCTTAGAATAGAAAGGAAAAAAGATCAGTGGAAGCTGTAGGTGCTTTCAATGTATGTGGGATTTTTAAGGAATCTTTTTATTCTGACCTTAACTTGCCAGGCCCCAGACAATAGGGGAGGGATGCCGTGTGGAAATCAAGGAGGTGATTCCTTTCAGCTCTTTCTTTGCTGTGTAATTTGAGGTGGTTGTAAGGCACTTATAACTCGGGAATTGTAGACTTGAGCAGATTCTACAATTACATTTTTCATGTTGCTTTCTGGGGACCTCCTGGGTTGTCCAGCCAGGTAACGGTGTCTGATCCTACGTGCCTGGGTGTGGGGCTGCCACCTGCATATTCCTAAAAAACCTGTGTTTGAGTTGTTGAAGCGTCTGATTGTAACATTCCCATCACCACAGAGAGTTTTCTTGCCTGGGGAGGTTGTACTCAACCTGCCCAGAACCCAACCAGAATCCGCTCCATGGATGTTTGCTGGTTTTTTTTCCTCTGTGAGGGAGGCTGTGTCTGTTCTTGAAGGCTGAACAGTGACTTCCTTGACTCCTCCTTGGCTAATTAGCGTGCTTTAAAATGGGATGCTTGCATCCTTTTCACCAATCAGCGTTCGGAAAGGAAAGGAAATAGTTCAGGTATTAATAGTAACCTGTATCCAATTTGCCACGGAATTACACGGATGCAGATGTCTGGGACTGCAAAGGTGACAAATGTGTCTGTCTGTCACTCTTTTCTTCTGAAAAATTGTATTTTCTCGATGTGTTAAAATGGAGCACAGAGTAAGAAATGCAGATTCATTTTTAAATAAAGTGGAGCTTGTCGTGGCCTAGTGGCATCGTTCACCCTCCTGCTTCCCTTAGGAGAAGGTGCTGAGGGAGCTGAGTGGGGCTTTGTGGTGAAGTCAGAGGAAGGGATTCATTCTGGGGAGGGCAAGGATGTGTTTGTCCCACCTCACTTGTATTTGGGAGGAATGGAAAGGAGAAGGAGCCTGAACTATGACAGCAGCTGTGAGCTCACTTTAAATTACAGCTTTAATTCCAGAGAACATCCTCCCTTCTTGCCTTCACTGGGTCTGTGAAATTTAACATCTTGGAGCTTAATCCCCATTCCTGGCAGTGTCCAAGGCCAGGCTGGACAGGGCTTGGAGCAGCCTGGGACAGTGGAAGGTGTCCCTGTCCAGGGCAGGGGTGGGACTGGATGAGCTTTAAGGGCCCTTCCAACCCAAACCATTCCGTGATTCTGTGATGTGTCATCACAGAGTTTCACCTCTCCTAATTCACTGGAGGTCTCCAAACAGCTTGGTCATTCCTGAATTTAGGCCTCTGTCAACCCCCAGTTCCTAGGGACTGTGTTGCCCACGTCAGACTTCCAATTAAAACACTTAAAGGCTGGTGTGGTTTCCCAGGAATCACATCTTTCCCATACTTGGTGCTTACTGCAGTGGGACAAACTGAACCTTGGGCTCTTCAGCCCACACAAATGTCTGTGTTTTTGAGGACTGTATCAGGTTATTTTGTATTTTTTATCAAGTAGCACAGACAACACAAACTTTAAAAACTGTAGATCTCAGCATACACCCTATCTGCAGGGCAAAATAAAGGAACTTTAAGACCAAGAATATATCACCTACTTTCCTTCTGAAAGCCATCTAATTAAATTTTACTCGATGCTACAATTTTGTCACACTCAAACACGCTGAAAGGTGGTTTTTTTTTTTTTTGGGACTAGTAGGATTCTCTGCGTGCTTTGGCTTTTTTGGTATCTGGTGCTGTTTGAGCATAGCTGGTTTGTGATTGCTGTGGGAATATTCGTAAACTGTAGGGAAAGGCGAGTCCTGGAGCTCACCCCGGTGCTGGGAATCCGTCTGAAAAGGGTGGGAGAGGCTGCAGAACGTGACAGTTTGCTCTGTGTGTGTGTGTGCCTGGAGATGGCTGTGCTGGGAGCCCCTGATAGGCTGCATGGGGGTATTTATCTCAAATTGATGTGGATTTCTTGTAAACAACTCTTCATCCCCTTTCACATCTACAGAGCAGCACCTCTTCTTTTTCCTCCTCTTTCTAGAGAGTCCTGAGCTGCGTGGAGTGGTTTTGGGGTGCTTTTCCAGGCTCCTGAGGGGAATTGCCATAAATCTGATGATCTGTGTTCACTGTCCATCCCTTGGGGGGCCAGGAAAGCTTTCCTGCTGTGCTGGGCATGGCTGTTCTGGCTCTCACTGGGATGGGACAGACAAAGCTCCAGAGGCAGGGATTTCTGCAGTGTTTCTGGATAGGGGGTGTGTTTTCTTTCCCAAACTCCAGCATTATGTTGGGATTCTTATCCGACTTGGGTGCTGTAACCAGGCAGGAATAGAATCCCTGTGGTTGTGGAAGGAACCCATGGGTATTTATGGAAGACATCTGTGGGGTTTGTAGTGCTGCTGCTTATGGGTTCTTCCCCCACTCCCCAGTCTCCATTTTCTCAGGTTCTGGAGCTATAATGGGATTTTAAGCATTTTTCCCCATTTCAGCAGGTGAAAGCTCTGGCTGTGCTGTGTCAGGCTGTGCAGGCAGGCACTGAGCTGTGCCAATGGAGTGCATTGGAGAACACTCCCAAATTTCCCCTCCCTCCAAATTTGCTGTGGTTGTTCCCCCTTGATTCTGTATGGGAGGTAATGGAGCTTATCTGAGAGCGGGAGCTCCGTGGGTCTCGGGTGCTCCCCTGGGTATATTTTCACTGGAGCCCTCAGAGAGATGCCTTATTGAAATTCTGTCTCTTCCTGGAATTGTTTTGAGGGAAGCAGATGAGTGCTGTGGAAAAAGGTTCTCTTACTCCCTGGAGATTTTTTCCATTCAAGAGTTGGTCTAAACCAGAATCTAAATCTCTGATATCCCTTAGTTCTGGATCACCATAAAATCTGAATTGATGCAAGTCTGACTTGGGGTCCAAATACAACTCCTTCCCTCCAAGAAACACCAGGGGGGAGGCACACATTTGTGGGGATACTGGCCTCTGGATTTCCTGGGATGGGACATCAGCCGTGCCTTCTTTCCTGCTCCCTGTGAAATGGAGATTTAAGCAGAACCTTTCTGCATTATTGATCAAATTTAGAGATGTTGAGATGTATGAAACCACTGAATCTCAAGCACATTTTTCATGGAGACCCTTGCAGGGGACTCTGCATCTGCACAGAACTGGTTTATTCCTTCGAGGAAGCCAATTCTCACCTCGCTGCTGGGACCAGTTGGTGTTGCTGCCACATCCCAGCCACTGTGGTGTGAAGTGTCTATAGTTAATGCCAGTGTTTTTCAGGTCACAGCTTGGGGTTGTAAAGCATTTTCCATCTTCAAATACTAATTTCTGTGAAGTTACAAGATACCCTTTTATTAAGGAGGTTTGAGTTATGTAATTCCCAGGTTTTTTTCGATGGAATGCTGGCAGAAGTTGTGCTCTGAATGTGAAGTCCTGATCTGTGTGTGGGTGCAGCAAGAATCACTAATTTGGGAAAGTGCTGAGGGACCCCGTGGTCAGTGTTAAGATCAGGAGTTTGTGGGAAAACTTAGAAGTTTAAACATTTATATATTTATTTTGGTGGAACTCTCTGCTTGCCCAGAGTTTCCAAGTTGCTTCATGTGAACAGAAAATAAAATATCCCAAGTCTTGAAAGACTGCACATGTTTTAAACCAGAATCTGGCCACCTTGAGCACTTGATTATTTGTATTTATATGACCATTTGAAGGCAGAGGATGACCAGTGCGTGCCGTGGTGACCGCGAGCTTGGCAGGGTTGGAGCGTTGTCCATGGTCAGCCCTGCAAGTTCCCAGGAGGGACGAGGGCAGTGATGAGACTATGTGAAGTGATACATTTTCATCAGCTAAAGCTAAGAAAATGGGATGGATAGATGTGTTTGTTAATTATAATGTGGCTTTTGGAAGTGAAGTTGGGTTTAAATGGAAACGTTGGATTCCGCGCAGCAGGAACGTTGTGTGAGTGACCCGACCACGTACAGCCTGTGAGCCTGTGCTGGGCATCTCCCACTGGAGTGTTTGCTGCATTCCTAAGTGATTTGGTAACAATTTCATTAAAAAATGGTGCCATGTTCGTTGTGAAAATTACTTGGCTCATGTGTGGTCGCTATTTCAGCGTTACGATACTTTATGTATGTTTATATGTGAGCCAAGGAATGAATAAATTTGCTGTATGTGGGCCAGGAAGCAGCTGTAAATAGACCTTGAAAATGTTGTATCAGTGTCCTGAGACTGATTTCTGTAGACTTTTTGGTGGTTTTGTTCACAGTTGATCATAGTTGCTGCCCAGAGAAGCTGTGGCTGCTCCATCCCTGGAGGTGTCCAAGGCCAGGCTGGAGCACCCTGGGCTGGTGGAAGGTGTCCCAGCCCATGGTAGGGGGTGGAATGGGATGAACTTTGAAGTCCTTCCAGCCCAAACCATTCCCTGATTCTGTGACAGTCACTACTATCAGCAGGTAGCAATGCTGAATTCCAGACAATATGTTGGAAGTTCAGCTGTTTTTCCCCCAGTTTATCTTTTACTGATGTTCAAGTGCTCATTAGCGATGTGACTGTTACTGTGGAGGGGAGGATGAAAGGAGCAGGGGAATCCTGCTGGAAAAGGCGCTGTGCAAGTCCTGCCATCGTGCTCCATAGGGCTGCAGTTCCCATCAGGGGTCCCTCCGTGCCCCAGGGCTCCCTGGCCTTGGAAAAATCCACGAGGTAGCCAAGTGTCTGTATCTCCTTTGCTCTTCTCAAAGAAAAATGCCAGAAAACTTCCATTTTGCTTATCTGGAGAAGTTTACCTGCTGCAGGATTCCTTTCTTTGGGTCAGGACCCTGCGCCTTCACATCATCCTCTGGGTTTTGGGGTTTATTTTGGCCTGTTCCTTTTCACTGAGGTTCCCATGAGTTCCCTCAGCCCAGCTGGAAGCAGCTCTACCCTGGATGCAGCTGCATTGCTCATCTGGACATCTTCCCTTTGGCTTTTCGGTGGGGAGTGAAAGTTTCCCAAAACAAACAAGGCTCTCCCAGGGTTCCCCATCTCCTCCACTGTGTATCAGTCCCAGCTGGCCTCAGAGTCTCTCCTGGATGGTTCTTGGAAGGAACCATCCCATTGGAAAGCAGCTGTCCAAATCCAGCTACATCAGAGACGTTGTTTGTGAGGTGACGAGCAGGAGTAAAGCATAAAATTGTCACGAGCTCTGCAAGGCAAGAAATTCAGGTTTTTTCATTGTAACTGGGGTTGGTCACTGTGTCCCTCAGTGTGGTTTGCAGTGTCTAGAGACTGGATGGAATATGGGGTTTTGGGGAATTTGGCATGAGCAGGGTGTGGAGCTGTTTAAGCAGACCAGAACATCATCACTGGGACTGGGGAAGGCCCAGTGCTCCCAGTGCCTCAGGTTGCTGCTTTCCGTACCTACAGGTCCCTCACCATCCCACTGAGCTCCTCCAGCTTGGGAATGGTGAGGAGTGCAGGTTTTGGGCTTGGGATCTGCCAGCCCTTTCATGTGCCAGCTAATGAATGTAATTCCCCTTCGCCTTGGGTGCTGAGAGCTCCTGCTGGTTCCTGCCCGGCGTCAGAAATTTCACTTTGGGAATTTGTAGCTGGAAAAACATCCTTGAAAGTACAGCAAGAGCTGGTAAAAACAATCAGGTTAGAGGTCTGTAATGGATTCACTGCTATTCAGAGCAAAGGTGTGCTTAAAAGAGAGCACTTGTGCCGTGGATAATTCCACAGGGGTTGTTTGGGAAGGTGAATTCCCAGTATGGGAGCTCGTTCTGGCCCTGCCTGTCTCTGGGTTCAGGAGCTGCTCAGGGTTTGCCATACCCTCATTTGTAAATAAAATGCCTCTAAGCCCACCCAGATGGTTACAGGAGCCTTGAAGTAGGTTATTTTTAAAAAAACTATTATCAGAAAGTTACGGAACAAGGTGCATGCTTGGCCGAGCTTCCACGCTTTCTTTTATTCCTCTGTTTGTGCAGAGTCGTTATCAGGAAGTTTATTTGTGGATTAGGCCGGGGTTTGTACTTGGTAACCTTCATGTACTCAAATCCAGGGTGCGTGTCGTGAATAAAATTCACTTGTTTTAATTTTCTAATGAGCCAATTCCCGTGTTTTTCAGATTACACAGCGTTTTTGGGACACACCTCTGTTGGATTTTAATATATGTCCTGTGAAGAACAGCTTTCAACTATGGAATCGGTAAATATTGACTTTGCTTCTTTCCAAAATTTCTGGTTTATTCCCTAACAAGTGCTTGTGTCTCTGTTGGACTGTTTGGTTTTGCCTTTTTAAAATGTTTTTCTTTATTTTCTGAAATTTGAAAGCAAGAATTGCAAGTTCTATGGGATATGTTAAAAGGTACTAACCAAGAATATCTTGGGCGTTGTCTGTAGTTCTGAGATGTCTTTTTAATTTTAGATAATTTTGAATATAGCAAGTTTTTCTCTGACCTCAGTGAAATAAAAGTGAACTTTCCTGCGTGGGCAGTTCCAGCACAGGTTTGCCCAGCAGACTGTGCAGCTTGTTGGTGCTGCTGACTGCTGAGTATTAAATAATACCACAGTCCTCTTTCTTTCTCTTTGCTTTCAAAATGCCTTGAAAAAACCCAAAGTCTCTTAAGTTTCCCAGTGTTACGTCTCCTTGTGATTAGCCTAATTGAAACAGATGGCACCTACGTTTCATTTTGGGCAGAGAAACCTCCCAATCTGCTGAGACTACAGTTGGATGCAGTGTTAGGATTCAACTTTTTGGGAGCATTAGCAGATGCAGAAATAACAGGCTGTCGTAGAGTGCAATTTAGGGGGAAAAAATGAGATTTTTGCCTCTGTTTTGTGCGAGAGGGCGGGAGAGGCCGGTGCTGTCCTAGAAATCCCAATGGTGTGGCTGGAGCTGTAGGCAGGGGGTTGTTCTGGCTGGGTTTTTTTTTGCTGTGCTGGTGGTTTGGTGTGCTGGGAGCTGAGCAGAGCTGGGTGGGCTCAGCCGGGCAGCGAGTGTCCGTGGGGACGTGCGGCGCCGCGGGCTCGGGGTCACACCAGCGTGCCCAGAAATCCTATGGAGAAGGCTCCCGGTGGATAACTGCAGCGAGTGGCTCCTGCCTTGGGGCCCTGGGTCCTTGGCTGACCTCTGGGTTCAGGCTGCAGTGGGATTATTTGTGTTGAGGTTGTCAGCACGATAAAGGCTGTTGCTGGAGAGTTGCTCAGTGCGGTCCAGCCCCGCTCCGTCGGGTGGGTGCCTTTGCAGGCTGCTAGGTGTCTTCTGTCCTGGATTTTGAGGGGGGAAAAAAATAAAAATCATTGTGTTTAGCGTGGCCATGATAATTTCAAAGTATTCAGATGGAGACAAGATGTTATTTCAGCTTCCCCTGGTGAATATTAATAGCAGGAGAAGCCTTTCACAGTGAGACAAAGCAGAGCGGGCATCGGTGACTCTCCCGGTGCCGTTAGGTAATTAAAGTGTATCAGGTGTGAGCCTTTTTCCTGGCGTGTGCAGGAGCTCTGTCCTCCTTCCTGGGAGCTCTGCAGGGCCCTGAAAAACCCAGCTCAGCCCTGACATCAATTATAAATCAGGCTGGTTGCTGTTTGCTGCCTGTTTTATTTCGTAGCTGGGGACAAAGGTTTTTCCTTCTGAGTTTCGGAGTCAGTGGTGTTTGGCTTTTTGAATGCGAGCTGTCCTTTCCAAACCAGGATAACAAAAACTTACCCAGAATTCAGATGTGTTTGCACTACCCTGTTTGGGAGCATTAGTTTGTAGCAGGCCAGGTCATCACAGAGCCATGGAATGGTTTGGGTTGGGAAGAACCTCAAAGCCCATCTTGTTCCCTGGAAGGGCAGGGACACCTTCCACTAGCCCAGGTTGCTCCAGCCTGGCCTTGGACGCTTCCAGGGATCCAGGGGCAGCCACAGCTTCTCTGGGCAGTGGTGTTTGCTGCTCTTTCTGCTGTTGGCAGCAGCAGTGGCTGCACCACGCTGGGCTTGTCCTGGCCTTCGGTGACTCCGCTGCTCCTCAGTCCCGGTGCCATCGGCGTGTTCCCGACACCTTCCCAGGGAAGCAGAAGNCCAGGTTGCTCCAGCCTGGCCTTGGACACTTCCAGGGATCCAGGGGCAGCCACAGCTTCTCTGGGCAGTGGTGTTTGCTGCTCTTTCTGCTGTTGGCAGCAGCAGTGGCTGCACCACGCTGGGCTTGTCCTGGCCTTCGGTGACTCCGCTGCTCCTCAGTCCCGGTGCCATCGGCGTGTTCCCGACACCTTCCCAGGGAAGCAGAAGGGTCAAGGCTTTCTCCAAGCAGCAGCTTTGCTGGTGGCTTTGGCAGTGGCGTTTCAGGGAGTTCCTAATGAATATGCAGGTGTGGGATTAAAGGGATGAATGAGGACCAGAATTGCTTTCCGAGCTGCAGCCGCGCGTTCTGACCTCCCCGAGAAGGGCACGATTGTAAAGCCGAGGCCTGGAGTGGAAAAGCAATTACAATACATGCTGCCAGGATTGAATTGTCCTCGGAAAGTCAGATGCTGCAGTAATGGGAGCGTTGTTTAGGTGGAACGTGACTTCACTTAACTGCTCGGTGTTTTTCTATTAATGCCCTTAAACGTGTTCACATACAGTTCTCAGGTTTTACTGCTCTGGGGGAAATCGAGCTCAGTATTCCACCAGGAAGATATTTCTCTGCAGGAAGTGTTCTTCTGAGCTTGCTGCCTTTTTTCCCTGTGTGTTTCAATTCTTACCCCCTCCAGATCAGAGGGGTTGAAGATAACACTATGGCAGTGCAGTGTACATTGATCCTTTAGCACGTTGGTCATTGTGGAGCCAAGGAGAGCTTTCCATGGGGTCCTGGGGTACAAAAGTGTTGGCTTTTGGGTTGAGAAGCTGGTGTGGTATGAAGCAGGGCCTGGGGAGTGGAATCCAGGTACAAGGGGAATTAATAGTCTGAGACAGCTAGGATTGTTCAGCCTGTGGGAGAGAAGGCACTGGAGGGACCTTTGGAGCTTCTTCCAGTGCCTAAAGGGGCTCCAGGAGAGCTGGAGGGGGACTGGGGACAAGGGATGGCGGGACAGGACACAGGGAATGGCTTCCCACTGCCAGAGGGCAGGGATGGATGGGATATTGGGAAGGAATTGTCCCATGAGAGTGGTGAGGAGGCCCTGGCACAGGGTGCCCAGAGAAGCTGTGGCTGCCCCTGGATCCCTGGCAGTGGCCAAGGCCAGGGTGGACGGATCTTGGAGCAGCCTGGGACAGTGGAAGGTGTCCCTGCCCATGGCAAGGGGGGGAATGAGATGAGCTTTGAGTTCCCTTCCAACCCAAACAATTCCGTGATTCAACGCAGCATTAAAGAAGCAGCGTTGTGTGGCTTGTGGGTTTGCTGACTTCTGCTGGAGCCCTTTCTCTTGGAAAAACAGAGATTTTTGGAAGCTCCATAGAGCAGCTGGGTGGCTCTCCAGGTGTGGGTTTGCCCGGAGCGTTTCACCAGAGCCAGTTTGGGTTTGTGCTGCCGTGTGGCTCAGCCTGGGAAGGGGGAGTGGGGTTGGTGGGGATCACCCCAGCTCCTGCCCTGTCCTCCCTGTGTGTGAGGTGGGTCTGCAGGGCCCTCAGGAGCAGTAAATGTTTGTGTGGCCACGTTCTGGTCTCTTGGACAGCACTGAAGTGACACTAAATTTAACTTTTAAAGCTGTATCTTCACCGCCAGCAGAGGTTAAGCAGAGGTGGCTTAACTGAGAGCCTGGAGTTCTTTGTGGGTCAAACAAGCCTTGAGTTTTGGACACAAAACCCTGCTGAGACCTACAGGAAAGAGCTTTTAAATCCTTCCCCCTGTCCCCGTGAAAAAGCTGCTTTTTCAACTGTAATCTCAGCACAAGCATTTGCTTTGAGTGCTTGAATTGCTGCTTTTACAGTTCTCTGTATTTTCCTAGAATTTGTTAAATTGCCAACGTTATTCACATGGCACTTTTGGCAGGTGCCACCTACATGCCCTCAATTTGAAGGTACCTTTCAGGAGCAGTGTAGGTAGGGAGGCTCCTCTCTTGCATGTCAGATGTTGGAGAGCGCAGCACTTCCATTAATTCACTTTCCCTGACCTTTCCACTGCTAATAAGCCAAGCTGGAGCACAATGCAGCACCTTAATGAACAGACCTGAGCTGAGCAGGGGCTGCTTTGAAAAATGTCTCGCTTGACTTGTTCGTTGGGTGTAATTTTGGTCCATTTATTCACCATGGCACAGACGGGAGTTCTTGGTGAGAGCAACCCACAACCAAATACAGCCCTTTTTCCTCCTTCCTTTAGTGTTTAGAACTAGAGAAAACCATGTCAATAACTGCTTGGAAAGAAGCAAAATGGTCAGTTGGGCTTTTTCTCTGAATCTACTTGGTTTTGAATAATTTTGTTCTCTGAGGGGCTATACTGTGACCACAAAAATCCTAATTTTTAGAAGAAACATACTTTTGAGTTAGGATTTTGTGGATTTATATCAGCTAATGTAATGCACACTGAAAAATGTGCAGTTCTGGGTTATGATATTGTCGATTAATACCAACTAACGTGTAATGTACACTTGAAAATCACAGTTGCATTTAGGAACAAGGTCATTAAAACAAGCAGACAGTGCACGGGATCATCATTTCCAATAGCTGCCAGCCTGTTATTTCATGGAGGAAACTCCTGAGCCACCCAGCCCGGGTGACACAGGGAGGCTGGGTTTTTTGGGAAGGGATCTATCTGTAGGTTTCTTGGCCGGTTCCTGCTTCCATTGTTGTGCAACGGTGTTCCTGGGTGTGACCTCTTGGGAAAGTAAAAGTGCTGGGGGGCAGGTTATGGGGTGGTGAGGGAGGGTTTTATTTATTTATGGGTGTTCCAGGGAGCACCAAAGTGTGCTCTTCAAAGCTGTGGCCTCCGCCCTGAGGAAGTGACACTGGCTGGGCAGTGAAGTGGCAGCGTGACACATGATATGGCTGCAATCCCTTGTTTCCCAGAGGTATCCATCGTGGTGTGATTAAGTGCAGATGATGCTCTTGGCAGCAGGAGGTGTGCAAAATGTTCCCACCTCCGGAGCCTGTGGGCCAAAGGCCCACGGGCAGGACCAGGCTCTCTTGTTGTACTCCTGGAATGAAGCTTGGGATGTTCTTGTCCCTCCCCTTTTGTGTAGGTAATGGTGATCCTGAGGTTCTGACATTCAAATCCTGGGTTCTTTAAGTGAGGGGGGAGTGGTTTTGTGTTTAGGGAGTTCATTCCTGCCATGGGAATGCTGAGGGAGATGCATCAGTGACTTGGGCATCTTTAGTGAGGCTGCAGGTGGGACAGTCATTGTCCAAGGAAGAGGTCAGCTGCTGGACAGACACCCTGTGAGGTGGGAATAAGGTGGGAATTGTGTCTGGGAGGTGTTCAGTAGCAGGACAGCCGGAGTGTGAATTTATGGACACCCTGTATGGAAGGTGATTTGGCTGAGCCACCCAAGTGTCTGACATGAACAGGGAGGTGCAGCCCGGTCCTGGTTCTGTCATACATGCATGGAAAAGTGGGAAATGGTTATTGCAACCAGAGGCAGGAGTGATGGATCTGCTTCACTGATAGTCCTTGGAAGGGGACTTCTGACAAAATCAGGAAACAATTCTGAAAAGTAAGTCTGAAATGTTGGAAGTGCCCCATCCCTGGAAGTGCTCAGGGTTAGATTGGATGGAGCCTGGAGCACCCTGGTCTTGTGGAAGGTGTCCCTGCCCATGGCAGGGGGTGGAGCTGGATGAGCTTTAGGGTCCCTTCCAACCCAAACCATTCCGTAGTTCCATGTTGAGTGTGGAGATGGGAAGCAGGCGTTACCAGTGTTTGTTTCCTTGGCTCAATTCTTGGCAGAGCTTTGATTTTGGAACAACGGGAAAACAAGGGCTGAGTTTTGCTGGCTCAGCCTGATTCCTTCCTGACTTAACAAGAGGCTTGAGGACTCACTCAGGTGTTCCAGCAGTTTTTTTGCTGCTGGGTGTTATCCCTGTTTTATGGTATTTTGCTGGACTTCCCCAGAAATCCAGAGCTGAATTGTGTCTAACAAGTTACTGCTTTAAGGAGTGTTTTGATCTTGGGTTGTGACTGGACAGGCTGATTGTTTCCAGTTGCTGGAGACGTGCAGGAGCTGGGAGAAGGGGAGGTTTTGGGTGTTTTGCAGGAACTTGTGGACATGAAGGGAGCGAGGGGCCGTGGGCTGTGCCCACCACGGCAGAGGCTCCCGGGGGCTGGAATTCCCAGAACTGCTCCCTGTGCCTGGGTGTTTTGGGAAGCTGACACGCCTGGCTTCGGCCTCAGAAGTGGCTTTGGGTTGGTGGACAAACACTGAGAGCTCTGCTTTCCCTCGGAGCTGTTCCATGTGCCGCCTGCCTTCCCCTTCCCCTTCCCACGGCCCTGGCCCGTGCCGGGAGCGGGCAGATGGCTGCAGGAGCCGCCTCGGGGTGTTTTTGGGAGGCACAACCCTTGGGTGAGGGCCGAGGCAGAGCAGCAGCGAGCAAAGTGGAGTTGTGGAGCTGTGGGACTGGCTGAGCCTCGGCGCTTCCCCCGAGAGCAGCGTCTCAGCTGCGACGTTTTTAACTCTTGAATTTGGAACAGACTTAGCAGCTCACCTTTGGGGGTGGGAGCTTGGGAGGTTGTCAATACTATTGCCTGGAACCATCTGTTCCTACCACTAAGTAGCTGCAAAAATCAGTAATTCATTCCCTATTTTTTTTTTTTTTTTTTCTTTTTGGAGGAGCTTGGGTGTAAATCTTCTCCCTTGTTATTTTTATGGGCTCCTTCGTTATGGAAGACGAGCATCTCCACGGTGCTGGAACTGACGTTCTCGCTCTAATCTTTCATCTGAATTTATTTGAAATTTAAATCCCCGTCGTTATCGATATTAGGGGTTACTTTGGAGCACAACAGCTATTTCTGGGGAACTGGGTGCGTGGGGCTCCCTTATCAGCCAGGAATGTGCTTGTGTAACGTCACCTGCAGAGGAGCGGGGACGGCAGCCATGTGTACGGGTTATTTTGGGAAATCGCCACTGTAAATGGGTGCCGGGTTTGCTTTTGCAAGTAAAATTGGTCATGGATTCCTATTTTTCATTTATTTTTGCCCCAGTGAGTTAACAATCCGAGTGGGCTGGCCCCGGTGGTGCTGACGTGGGGCTGGTGGTGGTTGCGGTGAGGGTGCGCTGGTGGTTCTTGTGGGGGAGTCACGGGAACAACCAAAAACTGCATCGGTTGTGGGACAGGCACAGACCACTGCAGATACCCTGAGTTATCTATCCCAGGCTGGGATTTCACTGCTGGGCTTTAACTGCAGAATCAAGATGAATTGATATCACATAACTCTGTTAGTGCTTGGGGCAGGAGGTCCCAGAGACTGGTGTTGTCTTCGGTGCAGGTGGTGACAATCTTTAAGTACAGAAGGACCTGGGGTCCAGAGAAACCTGGTCTTGGTGTCCCTGCCTGTGGCAGGGAGTGGAGATGAGTTTTAAGGTCCCTCCCAACCCAAAGCACTCATAAATCTATGACTTTCCTGCCTGAGGCCTGGTGTTTGTTGGAGATTTTATACTCTTCCTTAGTGTGTCACCAGAGTTGAGTTCTCCAGGTGTTTGTTTTGGTGGTTGCCTAAACTACAGAGTGAATGCCTGAGGGTTCTGCCGAGCTGATGTCCAGTTTTCCCAGCGTTACACCAATGGCAGAAGTTGGGTTTTGTCTGATCTGAAAGAACAGCGCTTGGATTTTAATGGAGTTTGTGTGTCTGGGCTCATCCTAACGTACAATAATGTGAAAACACAGCCATCAATTCCTCGTGTACCCTTGGAAAATGTTAATGCTTTCAGGCTTCAGAGGATTTCAGGAAAAGTTGTAGTTCAGAAGTTGTCATGTGCCTGGCAGGGAGGCCTGGCCTCCATGGGGCAGAGCCAGGTGGTTTTCAGAGCACATTCCCTGTGAGTGTCCTTGGTTTCCTTGCCTAACATTTAACCTTAATTCTGAATTTCCCGGGGGTCTTGACACCCAGTTTGTTTCCCAGTTTGGTGAAAGGTGGGAGGGCAGCAGGAGAACCAGGTGGGTTCACGTGCATGTGGCACCTCCACCTTGGAGGTGACAAATACTTGGAGGAACTGCAAAAATGAGAGGAGCTGGTCAGCTTGATGGATGTGAGTGGGTATGATGGGAGGAGTTCTCTGATTTTGATGGTTTTTATCCTTTTATGTAATTTTTCAGCTGTTGAACAGTACAAGGATTCAAAGGTCAGCGTTGAATAGCTCTGGTTATTCTCTGCTGGTCCTAAACGTATTGCTGGTGTCATATGAGAAATATAGTTTCTTTTTATGTTGCACAGTCAGAAGAAAATTATTTTGTTGTCTTGGGTAGTTTTTACCTCATTCTTGTAGTCTTGCCAATATCCTGTAGTTGTTTTTTGCAGGAAGCCTTTCAGCGTTCTCTTAATTGGAATTAACTTTTGTAAGAGAAATGCACGTTTGGGTTGAAGATAATGTAGCAAATAAATATTCAGGGAAATTTGTTTTAACTTAGTGGAAAGACATTCATTGGAGAGCTTTGCTTTGGAACTGTAACTTTGGAGAGGTTTAAGGAGAGGTTTAGGGTAATAATAGAGGAATAAACCAACTCTGCTCCCGAGTCTTGTCTGTGAATTCCTGTGGAAGGACAGCTCTGATCTCTGCTCTGGTGACCAGGGGTGTCCTGGGCAGGGCCAGGAGCTGGGCTGGATGATCCTTGTGAGTCCCTTCCCACTCAGGATATTCCATGATCCTCTGATCCTCTGATTATTTTGAGTAACCTTAGAGACTGGTAGTAAGTCTACTTGTTATTGTCTGGTAAATTATGTTTATTAACATAATTACACAGTTTTGATGCTACATGGAAGTTATATGGAGTCAAAATCAAATAGCAACAGGTAGTAAATAATTGGACAAAATAGAAACATGAAACCAAATAATGAAGAAAAATAATCATGTATTCTTTTCCTGTCACCAGTTGGGGCTGCAGCTGGATGTAGCAGCTGCCCAGTCCTGAATCCTTTCTTCCTCTCGTTTTTAATGCTGCTTTTACAACAGTCTGAAGGAAATCTCTGTCTAAACCAACTGGTAGCAGCTCCTCTGGGCTTTGCCTTTGGCAAGGTGTCACACAGCTGAATTCTCCTTCCTTTGCTAAATTCTCCTCTCTTTCTCCTTGCAGCGTTTGGTTATTTAGTGCTATAAGGGGAACGTGAATATATGAATTTAGCCAAACCCTCGAGTATATAAAGTAGAGAAACTTCCCTCATTCCCTTGACCTCAAGCTTGCTGAGGTAGGAAAGCATTTAAAACACCCACAGCTCTATGTGCACATGCAGATGTATTTTTAAATGTCCCCTACTTGAAGGTCATCCACAATTCCAGCTGAAGTGCAGTTTGGATTTCCTGTAGCCGGAGACCGTCCTTGGGGCTGATTCCCGTGGTCTGCAGGGGGTGTGGGACCCCAGGAGGGGTTTTCATCCGAGTGGTGCTTTGGACCTGCCCGAGTGGAGCGAGTCCAGAGGGNCATTCCATGACTCCATGAGAGGAACGTGGATGAGCATCTCTGTGCCCACAGGAGCCTTGAGAGCTGCTTCATCTCTGTTTTCCATCCCTGTGAAATGGCACCGGGCTCGGAGCTGCTCCTGTGTGAGCCCAGGCCTTGATGAGCCAGAGGTTTAATTAGATCTTCAGGACAGACAACTGCAGCAGAGAGCTGGGCATAACAACAGCGTGGAATTCCAGGGATGTGTTCTTGGCCCAACCAGAGTTATTTTATTCCTCAGTGTCTCACTCCCAAGCACCCCTGGGCTCTGGAGCAAAAGGATGTGAACAAAAAAGCTCAGCTTTGATGGTTTGCACACCAAAAGCTGCCAGTGAAGTGATGAACTGTGGGTTTGATCACCTCTTGGTGGTGTCTTCTGGTGCTTCTGTCTGTAATTTGGGTACCTCCAGGACACTGCCCTAGGCGGAGACTGACCCCTTTGTAATGCTGAATTAAATAATTATAATAAAGTATTAAAATTACCCTTTAATATAGTGATTTTCTGTGCTGTCACCATACAAATTGTATGGTTTTGAGCAGGGACACAGCTTATTTAGGAATCCTGTGCTGCCACTGATGCCTCTACCCTGGAGGATGTGGTGGCTTTAAGGCCAGGTGTCACTTTAAAGTGAATATTTTTGTGAGTAAAACGTCAAGTAAAAAAAAAAATCTCCCTGTGCTGAGCTTCCTTTGCTCACAGAAATAGTTTCTATATTAATATTTAATTTACAGTAGCTCTGAGGAATGAAGAAAGTCCTGGACTCTATTTTTTTTTCTAGTCCTTAATACATTTCTTTGGAACAACTCTGGGATATAAACAAGGAGGACAGAGTGTCCTGGGCAGAGGAGTGAGACAGTTTGTGTTAAAACCATAAGTGTTCATGGCTTTAGCATCGGAATGCTCAGCATTAAGGATCCATCAGGTACCTTGGAGTAGCCCTGGCTCCCAATTGCTCTTTTTCAGTCTTTTTTTCTCCTGGGATTCTTCATGGCTTTACCCCTTGATGCAGATTTGGATGTTTTTGTTCCTGAAAACCTCCCTTTCCTGACGCTGCCAGCGCAGAGCTGTGCTCCAGCTCAGGAGAAAGTGGGTTCAGAATTCCAGACACGCTCCTGGCACGGCTTCAATTAAAAGGTGTTGAAAGAGGCTGGATTTTGCAATTTTGCAAAGTTGGATTTTCTGTCCCTGTTAAAACCTTGGGGATCCCTGGGAAAGGAGCTTGATCCTGGCTTTTTCTGCTGGGTGAGGAAGAATTTATACCGTCATCCCCCTGCTTTGACCCAGTTATGAAACCCTTGCCTGTAAAATTATTAATTTGGGGACTCTCAGCCATTCCAGTGTGAGAATTCAAGCAGTGGGAGTTTTCCTGGAGAGCCACCTCCAGTTTAGCCATTAAAAGCTGGTGATAAATCCGATGAACTTAGTAAAATATATATTGCAGTGTGCCATGAACCTTCTTCATTACTCTGGAATTAATCAATGACTTGGACTAATTTTTCCCCCTGCTCAGCCATACTTTCACAAGGTATAATTAAAATAAAAAAAGCTCCAGTTTTCCTTTTTGTTCAACTCTGCTGTTGTTGAACTATGTGTGGTTTGGACTTCAGCCCTCCAGAATGTTGGCAGAAGTTCTTGTCTGGAAAGAAATGGTAATCCTTTTGGGGTTGAAAAACGGGGAAGGAAAGATCGCTGTAGCAGAGATGATTTCAGGCAGAATAAGTAATTTTGCACATATATATAACACGCACTAAGGTTTGTGTGATTTTATATAGATGTTGGTAATTTTGGTGGTTTTATGTCGGATTTGCTGATTTTTAGTTTATTGTAGCCATTCCTATTTTTAAACTTTTTATGTGATGCTTAATGGAGTAGCTGAAGTTGCCCATGGAAATTACTGCAATTTCAGTATTGCATTTTAATTCAGCTGAGGTGATAGAAAAGTGACCTACACCTACCTTTTTTGATTTGAATTGCTTCTCTTTTACCTTGTAAGCAGCCAGCAGAAGCAGCCAGGCTATACATATCCCTGTGATGCTGCCTGGGTCCTATGGAATTATCCGTGCAGACTGGAAGGGGAAATGTCCACTTCTTTCAGCTGGAGACTGATGGTCTGTCTTTTTCTGGGATGTGTTAGGAATACTTCTCTGCTAGCAGTGCTCATGGTTTTGTACCTGCAAGGGGTGATTCTGGAGGTCAGGATAACTTCATAACCCTCCCAGGATGGGCTTCCCCTCGTTCCCCAGCAAACCCTGGCAGCAGCTCCCCCAGCTCCTCCTCTCAGAAGAATCCAGTTCAGGCTTGGAGTTCTCTCAGTCTGACAGTGTTAACTCCTGTGTTGTTTGTTTTTCTGCCGTTGTCCAGCTCTGTTTGATGTCCCAGCTCTGGCTGGAGGGACTCCTGTGTCACTGGGTCCGTGTGGTGCTGGTGGCCAAGCCAGAGATTCCGGCTGCTCCCCGAGCTCAGCCCCTCGGGGGGACACAGCACCCAAACCTGGGGGCTTTCCCAGGGCTGTGTGTGAAGTTCAGCTTGGGTCTGCAGGAGAGGGGTCGTAGCTGGGAGTGTTTGTCCTGGTGCAGGGTGAGGATTCACAGCCTGCGAGGGAAGCAGATGGGAAGTGATGGGGTTTGTGACCAGTGGCTGCTGTGTCACACTGGTGCTTCCCCAATGGGCAGGGTCCAGGCTTGATTCACTGTGGACATAATGCCCAGAACTCCAGTGTGGAGCTGTTTGAGTCTGGAGTTTCTGTGAGGAGCAGGAGGTGCAGATGTCACCAAGGGTTTGGGTTTAGCAGCCCCTTCGGTACCTTTGTGATTTTGGGTGCCAGTGAACGAGGGCGTGTGGAAGCACTTGAACAAAGAATGTCTCTGGAAGTGGCCACTGGTCATTCTGGCACACACTTCCACCAAAGCTGCTATTGTTTTTCTCTTAGTTAAACAACAGTCAGGCTCACGCTGGGGCTTTTTTCTTTTCCCTTGCAGTATAATGTTGGCTTTTATGTGTCCCCCGGGCCCACACCCGGCCGTGTGGTGGGCCAGCACACAGATGCATTGTTCGGGGTCCCGCATTCCAGGGAGATCAAATGCTCCTGCACCACATCAGCTGCACATCTGCAACTGCTAAAACCCCAGCAGCCCTGCCGGATCCAGGTGCCACTCAATTACAGGTTAAAGGCGTAGAGAGCTGCTGCTTCTCGGGCCTTTCTGTTCAATTCTGCCGGCTTTGATTCACTACAGCTGGTGAAACAGTCAGGCTTGGTTCAGGCATGTGTAGAAGAGAGCTCATTTCATGCTTGGAATTGTAATTATGTTCTTTTCTTTCAAGCTGCCAGCGGTAAAAGATGTCTTCCAGTGTGTATTATCTAAATAAGCTGTAGTGTTTAAATGTTTTCTTATTTCATTTTAAGAATGTGGCAAAATAAATTGTGCTTACTCTTGTAGTTTTCGTTCTGGAGCAATTAATTCCCCGTGATCCGCGCTCGTGGGCTCTGGGAGGCTGCTGTGTTACGCTGCAGTTCAGCAGCTCTGGGCAGCAGAATTGTGTGTGTGTGTGGGCACTGTCCTGTGTGCGCAGTTGGCACTGGTGTCACCTGCTGTGTCACCTCCCGCGCGCTCCGATTGCAGGTGGTATTTGCTGTGAGCCGTCCGTTCCATCCCAGTCATCTCCTGGGGTGGTAGCTGCTGAGTTTCAGGGCATTCTAATCTGGGTAATACATGTGAGCAAGGGCCAGAGAGTGCAAACACTGATGGGACAAGGGGGAGTGGGTTTGTGCTGAAGGAGGATTGATTTAGATGGGATATTGGGAAGAAATTCTACCCTGTGAGGGTGGGGAGGCCCTGGCACAGGGTGCCCAGAGAAGCTGTGACTGCCCCTGGATCCCTGGCAGTGTCCAGGGAATGACTGGATATGGCACTCAGTGCTCTGGGCTGGTGTCAGGGTGGAGTGTGGAGGTGTTTTCCAGCCTCAGTGATGCTGTGAATTCTGTATCATCCCAGGAAACAGTTCTTCCCTGAACGTGCTGGGTCTTTGGGAGGGCTCTCCCTGCTCGTGCTGTGACCCAGGACCCTTCAGAGCCGGGCTCTGGGACGGGACTTTTGCCTTCCTCACAGAGATGTTTTTCATATGCAGCTGTTGGAGCTTCTCTGTGAATTTTGGGTGTCTGGAGTCAGCACTTTGATCCGCCTTCCCTCCTCTCTGGAGTCTGTCTGCTCGTCTGTGGTCTCGAGGAGAGAGCCTGATTGCCATTTCGGTGTGTCTGTGATTGACTGGAAGTCACACTGGATAAATCTTTCATGATTGGAAACCACTTAAGCCACGAGGTGGCTGGTGATCACTGGGTATTAGTGGAGAGGTTCTACCAAACAATCAGGGAAAATTGAGTGGCAGAACATATAATTTATGACTTCATCCCAGCTCTGTGGGGGCAAGTCAGTGAGAATCGAAACACTGAAAGAATTATATTTGACAGATATTTTAAAGAATGACTCCAGTTAGTGTCATTTATTGCTGGAATGTGTGGACAGATCCCCAGTCAAAGCCCTCGTAGGGGCAGTGCCAAAACCAGATATGAAAGAGTGTGCAAGAAAATGAGAACACGGGATGTGGCCGAGGGCTTGAATTTTCTGACAATGGGCAGAAAGAATGTTCTGAGGGCTTTTTTTCAGACATTTTCCTTTGATAATAAAGTTTACAGATCCTACTTGTTGTTTGCTGAAACTCCTGCCTGGAGGGGATTTGTTGGAGTTTGGAAGTTGAGCAATGAAGGTGTCATCAGTGTGCAGAGACCAGTTAGAGAAACTTCTGGAACATTCTGGACTTTATCTTTAGGATATCTTAATTTTTGCCTAGCAGTGATACATGGCATAGGAGAAGTCCATTGCCCTGTGCTGGAATGTGCATTAAAAATACCTGGGCAGGAGTTTTTCCAGGCAGGGGCAGGTAAGGACCCTTGCTCTGAAGGAGGAAACATTCTAGAAAAACATTCTTCCCTCAGATGTTTTGTAGTGGTAATGCCTGTGGAAGTATTAATCTTTCCTGTCACAATTTGGCACTCACTCCAGTTCCCAGCAGGGGTTTCTCAGCTAATCCCTGTCTGGAAGATTTTCCCTTACCTTACATTAATTTCTGATCCCGACATCGTTTGAGGGTTTGTGTTCAGCTTAAATAAATACCACCCCAGGCTGTCCTGCCGACTCAGGGTTGAACATGGGGGCAGTGGAAGTACCTGGAGCCCTCACGGGTGCCACTCACCCCTCCAGCCATCCCCACAACCTCCACCCCCTGGACCATGCCAGTGTTGTTCCCCCACGGCCCCGCAGAGATAATTTGAGAATCTTGGTTTCTGTGCAGAATTGTCTTGCCGTGAGCAGCTCTCTTGGTGAGGAGAGTGGCAGATGTTCTCACTTCAGCCCATGAGTGACAGCTCCCGAGTCAACATCTGCCTTGCTGCTGGGATTGTCCCCGAACGCTGCCGTGCTCGAGAGAGCGCCCCAAACCCGCTGGAGCCAGCCGTGCCCGTGTTCCCTCTCGTGCTCCGGGAAGGGGAGGCAGCTGCCATCGGCATCGCTGCTGGGCAGAGGCAGCCACAGCTCGCCATCCACCCTCAGAGCACAGGAATGGCACAGGGAAGGGACATCCCTGCTCCCCGAGCACACCGGCTCATCCTCGGTGTCACACCCGACCTGCGTGGACACCTCGGTGTCACACCCGATCCATCGGAGCCGGGACTGCCTGTCCCGGAAAGTTTGGGGTTTGGGTTTGGTAGATTTGCCCCCGTGGCACAAAGAATTGCTGGAGAGGATTGTCCAAAGCAGTGTCTCTGTTCCCTTGGTTTAAGTCCATGAAAATATTTGTGGTTCTTCCTTCATCCTCAGGCTTTATCCTTTTAAATGGTTGTGTTTCTCCTGTTGCTTTCCTTTTTGACCAGCATCCCAGTCGGTTCTGTGACTATGAGGGTGTGAAGCTGCAGGCCTGGATTAGGGCTCTGTGTTCCTCAAACATCCCAGTGTGGACTCGGTGATTCCAGGGGAATGGGGTCTGCTGGTTTTCTTCCCACGTTTTGTATCTAAAATTCTTGGGAGCTGGAGTTTCTGCCAAGTCTCTGTGATAGAACTGAGGAGAGGGAAGAAACCCCTTAGGTAATAAAACACTTTTGATTGCCTTTTTTGGCTTTAGGTTTGTTCAAAAACAGTAAAAATGAAATTTCTCAAAGAAGTCATCTTAGTTTTAAAGGCTTAGCCCACAAATAGCCATCTTTGCTTGATTTATACTTGATTTTTTTCCACATCCCAATGGAAGTGAATCTCCTGGTGATGCAACTCAATGTACTGGTGCTCCCCTCCAGGTTTTATAGCTTAGGCTCTGCCTGAGGTTGAAAGTGCTAAAGCTTGGTCTTGAATTCAGCCCTAATCTGGTGCTTGTCTTAGCAGGGGCGATTTTGGAATTATCTCTCAGCCGTGCTGTGCCTGGGTGAAGGTTGTGCTGGGCTTGGGAGAGTTTTTGTGGTGTCTGAAGAGGAGCCTTGAGAACGGGAGCTGGCAGTCACACTGTGGGGGGAGTGTGTAAACTTAGTCTAAAGATAATTTATGGTTTCTAAAGCTGCTGCTGAGTAAAACTTTCCGAGGCTGGCTCTGACCTAACTCTCATCAATGTAAAACCGAAAACAGTCATCTCAAAGTAGCATTTTGAGTTGTGTGGAGGGGAAAGAGGACAACTTTGCTTTCTCAAAGGCTTCATTGGCTGTAGCTGTGCAGCACATGAGCAGCTCTCTTCTTTCGAACGTGAACCACGGCGTCACTGTTCCGTTACCTGAGCCTCGGCTGGTTTAAACTCGGCCTACTGGTTTGAACTTGGCTCAGAGCACGGTGGTTTTTTTTTTTTTCCCTGGGTTCTCTTTGCAGCAGCTGTGATGTCAGGGTTCTGATAACCCCCCTGGGCTGTCTCCGCAGCAGCACAGCCCCGCTCCCTCCCCGCGTTCCCGCAGCCGCGCGCCGGCACCGCCGGGAGAACTTTGGGTCACGCCGGGTTGAGCTGTTGGCAGCGACGCTCGCGTGTTGGCAGGAGCTTCCCCAACAAGATGCTGGAGAGCAGGGGAAGATTTCTCCTTGTTTTTGCAAATTAGCAAATGAAACCCTAAATAAGTTGCTAAACTCAGTTTCCTTCTGTTGGGTTAAGAGGAGGGGAGTGCTTGGAAACCTTCGAGATCTTAATTGGCCCGAGCGTGCTAAAAACACCTTCTTTCCACCCCAGGCGCTGCTTCTATCTTTCCAATACATTTGGCTCGCTCAGTGGCAAATCATTTTTATAACACTTCAGAAACTGTATAGCTCCAGAAAAACAGGATGTGTGCCCTGCCTTATATTTTGGATTTGCTTTCCAAGTATTTTGGGGGGTTGCTGAGGGCCCAGCTCCGTTTCGGGGCGTTGGGGCTCTGCCCGTCGGTTTGGCGCTGGTGGGGTGATAGTGACAGTGGTGTCCCTTCATTGAGTGATTCTGTGGTGGAGTAACAACTGGTTTTATTTGAGCACAGATACCCAGCCAGGCTCCCCAGCCCTTCCCTCGTGCTGGGTAACGGAATTTCCCTTTGCCAAGGCCATTTCTCTATCAGCTCCCAACCAGGAGCATGCTGAGGTCACGTCCAGATACTGTCCCCCTTCCCCTCCCAAGCTGGGGACAACGAGTTTCTCTTTTCTTCCTTAGGCTGATAACGGCGATTCCTCCTTCCCACAGAAAGCTCTGGAAGTTTTTTAAAGTAGTACAGTATTGTTCCTAGCTGTTTTCCAGGGTTTTCTGTGTTAGATGGTTGGTTTGTTCTTCATGGCTTTGGCCGCTTAATTTTGCATCTGATCAGGCATTTAAAAACGTACTATTTTAATTGAAGTTCCCTGTGAGCTGCAGAGCTGCAGGGTGTGGTGGAAGTCCCATTTGTATCTCAGTTTGGGTAAGAAGCTGGGATTATAAACAGGCTGTGGTAGGGCTTGAAAACCCAGGAAAGGGTTGGTCGGGGATTCAAGGGGATGGTGGGAGAGGGAAGGGGGGGGGGAAGATGGAATTCCCCAAGGGGGAAGATGGAATATGTCACTGACAGTCAGTTTGAGATGGAGTTTATGTGACAGGACCAACCAGCCAGCATTTGTGAATGTGAGACCATTTCTCTAATAATTAGAATACCTGTTAGTAACTGGTTTTCAGGGTGAAGAACCAAAGTCTGGGCATCTCCTAAGAGTGTGAGGGTTTTCCTCTGAGCCAGTAGATGAGGTTACCCCAGAAGGGGCTGACGTGCACCTGAGGTGTCCCTGTTCCTTCCTGGCGGGAGCTGAGTGCACATCTGTGTATTTAATTCATGCAGATATCACAGGGAGGATCTGGAGGTAGGAAAACCTTTTCAAAAGGACTTATGTTTTCAGGTATGGCAGAAGAATTTTTGCTGCTGTTCTCTTTAGCTGATGATAGCTGAGCAGTGGTTGGAGAGGAGCTGGCTGGGCTGGGGGTGGTGGGTGCTCCTGTCCCTCTCTGCAGAGAACGCTCTGCATTTCCAAAACCTTCAGTCTCACCTTACATTTTCTTCCTAGTCAGTGTTTCATTGTTTTTAAATAGCATTTCACTGCTTCAGAGCATAACCACATTACAGAATGTTTTTTGTCTCAAATACCACATCTGAGCTCTGGCAAAGGTGACCCTTTGGGTCTCTGGCTCAGAGACTCTCCTGATCCATTTCTTTGTCTGGTTTTTTCCTTGAATTTTTCTGACTTTCTCCCATTTACTCTTCCATAGTGACAAGTTACACGAGATCTCGCTGTGTGTGGTGATTTCTTGCTTTTAGGGTTCGGTGTAGAGAGAGTCAGTTTTTACAGTTCCCCAAGGAAGTGATGTGCCGTTATTATACAGAAACCACTGACATAGCACATTTTAGGCCTGGCCTGCTGACTTGGGATTGCAGTGAGCTTTAAAGTGACAGTAAATCACTTGTGACCGTCTGCAGCTGCAGGGGTGGTGGTGGTGGGGCAGAAGAGGCCATGGCCACCCACTGCTGCAGGTCTGGTGACACCACACCTGAGCAAACGTGGCCTCAGGGCAGGTGTCTTGTCACCCAGAGCCTGTACTGGTGTTCCCAAGGGTGTGGGGACATGGAAACTTCTGAATGGGAGAGAGTGAGAAGCTGGAGAAACGGTCTCAGCATAGGGAATGTGTCTGGTTGGGCACTTTGTAGAATCATGGAATGCTCTTGGTTGGAAGAGACTTTAAAGATACTCCAGTTCCACCCCTTGCTGTGGGCAGGGACACCTTCCACTGGACCAGCTTGCTCCAAACCCTGTCCAGCCTTCTGTCACTTCATCCCACAGCGATTTGGGTACCTTGGTTCCAGCACAGCCACAGAGCTTGTGTGTAAAACGGAGTCCCCTTCACAGTGCTTCTCGTTCCCTGTTCCCAAACCCCCCCTGGCTTTGGCAGGACACGCTCAGCCCCGGGCTGGGGAGGCCGGGCAGTGACCGGGCGCTCACCTTCCCGCAGGGACGAGCGTCTCTGCTGAGCCCCTCTGTTCCTCGGGGCTGTGCCGGGAGCGGGGGGCTCGCTGCAGCCGGGGGGGGCCTCGTTTCCTCAGGAAACCAGGCTAAAAATACCGGAGCAGTGCTCGGGGAAGGGAAGGGTTGCACATCAACAGTGTCAGTCCTGAGCTGCCTCTGCTCAGCTCGTCCTCGAGTCCCGCACATCCGTGAGTCTCGCGTTAAACGCGGCCCTTTCTCACTCCGGACGTTCCTCCTGCTGTCCGTGTCCTGCTTCCAACCCTGTCTCTTAAAAACAGCCCTCTCCAAATCCTTACTCCAAATATCAGTGTCCTTTTTGGTGGTGGGAGAGCATCCAGCT
>VZTH01006509.1:534595-610984 GCA_013397815.1 Aleadryas rufinucha | reverse complement strand
CCTCTATCTTTACAGAAAGACTTGTATGCAGGCCTGTTAGATTGCAAGGCTTTAATTTAGTATCTTTCTAGATCTAGGCTTTTAAACAAGAACCCCAGGCTAGACACTTAAAGACCTCAGAATACTTACATTGGTATGTTTGTAAAGAGAAAATAAGTGGGTAAAATTGCTTCTCAGGGCACTAGTAGTTACTAGGTTTTCTTGGGAAAGGGACATATATTTAAACAATTTGGCATCAGAGTCCTGGGTGTGAGAACATTGACCTAAATTCTTTGAATTTTCATCCCAAGAGTTACAACAATTATGTTGGTTTTCAAAAGTGTAGGTTCATGTGCCTTACCAAAGAATGTCCTCCATAAATTACTCCTTTATTAAGATATAACTCCTGAGAATGTCAGAGCCAAGATCCCAGGCCCCTTCTAGAGCATAAATAAAACGGCTGAGCTACCACAATCCTGCTGTTTGCCCTTCTCCATTCTTAACTAGGCTTGCTACCTGTCTTCTTGTGTGCTTCTGATTTGCATGACATTTGAAAGTATGCCATTTAATTAAATTTATGCAAATCGATTCTTGCTTTTGACAGCCCTCCTTGACAGATTCCCTGGTTGGCATCTGGGTGGGCTGATGAAAAGCAGGCTTGGTTTATGCAATAATTACTCATGCTGCTACCTGAAATGTGAACTGTAAATTTCTTACAGCATTGCTGCATGTAGCAGCAGTCACAGTTGCTTTTTCTTTGGACTGTGGTAGGAGATTGACTTAACACTTCTCCACTCTCCTCCATTGTCAATGTGATGCTTTCCCCAGCACAAAATGTTTTGCAGGAGATAAGAGGGATAGGACCAAGTTCTGATTAGCAGTCTCCTCTTGGCCTCTTTTTGTGTTTAAGGTGATGAAACGTATGATGTTTGTCTTTTACTCTTTATATTCTGCTTTTTGAAGCACTGAAAGAAAAGAATTGGAGTGTGTTTTCCTGGCTATGCTTTCATACTAGGCACAGGGACTTGTGATAACAGACAGAAGGGTTTGTCCTGGAAATCAAGTGCTGTTGCCAGGCCTTAATTCAAAATATTACAGCTAAGTAGCAGGCAAACCCTGATCAGAGAGAGCCACTTCCTTTATCAAGCTTGTGAATTTAAGAGTCTTGCATGTTAGTTGCTTCTATTACCTTATTATATAGTTTGACAGGGGATGTCATCTCCAGAGGACTAAGTCTACAGCAGAGCATCAGGTTTGTTTCGTTGGAGTTTCTTTGGTACGTTTGGTGGTGGTGGTGGTGGTTTGGGGTTTTGTTTGTTGATCTGTAAAGTGACTTAGGCAAAGGTGAGCAACAAAGTGGCTTTATAAAGGTAGAATTCTGGTGGTAATCAGCTAAATTACTTCTTTTTGTTTGCTTCTTTCTGGATGGGCCCTCTATGTTTAAGTGCATTTCAGTTGCAATAAACTTTGCAAAATTGTTCCTTTGCTCAAACTGTCTACTTCTTCTGAGTATATACTAGACTAATATACTAATACAAGCACTCATAAAGGCAGTGTAGGGTTCCTGCTTGTACATGTCACAGACATACATTGCCTTTATGAGTACTTGTATGCAAAGAGATATTCTTGTGTATTTTTGATGTGGAATTGAAGGCAGACAGTGAGTAACCAGGAAGAATTAATCACGAAGACCAGGACCTAGCAATTTAGGACCAGATTTGATATCCAGTATTCTGTTTTACATTTCTTGGAGGCAGCATCACATTTCTGTATTTTCAAATTCTAGTTTGGGACTAGAAAATGAAGAAAAAATGACCGCAAACCCTTCAAATAGATTGTAGGTCTTAGAACCAAAGGCCTTGAACTTGAGTTTTTTCTTTGGGGTCCTGATTTCAAAAACAAAAACCTGAAAAGTTTTTTCTTGTACCATGCAGGGAAAGGAGAAACAACTTAATAAGAAAAGAAAGGCAAGTCTGTGAGGAATGGATTATTAAAATTCAAAATAAATTTTATATGGAAAAACTCCACCCAAACAGCAAAACATCTCTCGGGGGCAGCTTCCTTTTGTTTTCATTAGTACTTCAATCGATGTGTGTTTATTCTCTGTTTTTATTCCACAGACTTTTAAAGAGGATAAATACTTGAAAGATGCTATGGATTGCAGCGATGTCATCTGGCAGAGAGGTTTATTGAGAAAAGGGTACGGGATCTGCCATGGTACTGCTGGCAATGGCTACTCCTTCTTATCTCTCTATAATCTAACTCAGGACAGAAAGTACCTCTACCGAGCCTGCAAGGTGAGCTCTGCAGCATCCCAGCAAAATTGCTATTCCCTTTCACATCCCAGTGCTTGTGCAAGGGTAAACTGGGGTGGGAGTGGGCTGATGTGCACTGGGGCTGGCTGGGACATTGGGTGGGCTAACAGGGCCCATCACTTGCTCCACTTTACTCACATTTTGACTGGATGACTTCAGCTGTGCTTGTGGGGAAAGCACTGTCTTATTAAGCAGAGTGAAGCACACAAATGCTCTGTAAGAGGGGAGGGACTAAATGTATTCAGAAGAAAATAAGAGCCTGAAAATAAGCCTGCCTGAACAATAACAGACGGGTGTTATGTGGTGCTAATTATTCCACTGAGATCCACTGTCCTCCTCAGTTCCTCAAGCAATACTGTTTGTAGTCTTTTGTAATTATTTGTTTTCAGATTAGTGCCTGTTTGGGGCTTTTAGAGCTCTGAATTGCAGTTATTAAATTGCTCACTTAGAGTTTTTTTATTAATAAAAATTGCAGAGAAAGACACACTCAGAATGTTTCCACTGGAGTTGTCCAGGTTCTGCCATAAGCTCTTGATATGCCCAAAGACTGTTTGCTGGAGGGGCCCAGCATAGTCAGGCAGCGGATTTGCAGCCACTCTGCCACTTAGCATCTCCAGCATCCCCTTGCAGGGGAAATCTTGAAACAGGCAGAGGAATTTGCTTGTCTGGCATTCTTGAAATCTTTTCTTTCTGAGCCAGAGCATGTGGGGAAACAAACATGCAGTTATATTGGTACCTAGAGGCATTTAACTGAGAGAACAAGATGGCTCCTCTCCCAGGGGTGCTTCTTCACACCAAAAACATCAGGCCCAGGGGCAGGAGTCTTACCCGGAATCCCTGGTTACCTCACAGAAGCCATGAAACTGTTTCACAAATGAACCACAAAAACTTGAATAGAAGAGACCCCTGTTTTGTGCTTCACACCTTCATCTTTACAGCTTTTCTGTCAGATTATCAGACAGGCTCCCAGGAGGCTGAGGCGCTCCTAGCTGGCCTGTCTGTAAGAGGAGAGAGGGGCTGTGGCATCCTGTGCCCCAGGCAACAGAGCATTGAGCCCTGTGCTGTTCAGCCTTGTGATTGCCACTGCTGGGGGCAAGCATGCCCAATCTGTGTGACAAATAATGTCAAATGTCTTCCTAAGATATTTTTTCTTCCCTTCCCTCCCCCTGTCCCCAGTTAAACAAAGATGCTGTGGCTTACTGGATCTGGGTTGTGCTGAAGCTATGAACTTGCAAATGATTGTTGTGCTTCAGTAGCCTAGGGTGCATTTTTAAAATTTCTATTGCAGTTCCCAGGCTGGAAGTAATAATAAAGGCTAGTATGCAATCAGATGTGGATGTTGCAAGAATTGATTGTAGCTTAGAAACATGCCATAAACATGTTTGGTCTTCATATTTAAAACAGGATTACATGGGAGAATTAAACCATAGTTTGAAGATTTAAACCTGGAGGGGGCCCAAAAATTTTTAATTAGTTCTCAGTAACAGTGTGAATCACAGTGTTTGTGTTTGTGGTTTTTCCTTGTGTTTCCTGAAGACACTCACATACATGTACATGCCTCTGTCAAGAGAAGAGAAATTCATCCCCTGCTAAGTATTTAAACAGAATGGAGTGGGGCAGGAAGGAAAGAGAGAAGATGCTGCCCATTTCCTTCTAATGAACATGCAGTGGCTCTGGGATCATGCTTATACCCCATAGAGCTCAAACTCTAGGGCTGGGGCACCCTCTAGTTAGGCTGACATGTTTGCTAGCAGGTTGCCCAAATTGCAGGGATCAGAGAGAGACCTCTCAGTTGTTTGCTTTGCAGGAGTCTATGCACTGTGTTTTGAACAAGCAGTGGTTTGCATCCCAGCAGAGAAATGCCAGGGGAACTTGTGCCCCCCTTATGCTCTGGGGAGCCATACAGGAGAAGTAGCTGGTTGTTACTGAATTGATCCAGGTGCGGTTCATAAGTCATGTGTGTCTAATGTACCTGCTGCAGCAGTGTTGATCAAATGTGAGAAAGACACTGTTAACTCTTTTTAATGGTAATCCATCTTCTGCAACAAAATATTTATGACCATAATTGTCTAGCTGTATTTATAATGATTTTTCATAATGCTTGGGGAGAGCAAATAAATAAAACTAATTAATGGCAGCTGAAGATTTAACCTCTAAATTGGTGCATAGAAATGAAAGAAAACCAAAATGCATTTAAGAGCTGTAAGTCCTGAGTTTGTGAGTAAATTAAACACCAATAGAGATAAGAAACTGATACAGTATTCGTACAATTTTGACTGAGTATATCTGTTCTTACAGCATTTTTAATTGGCATGTAGCAGGGTTGATTTACAAAAATCAGATGTCTACCCCACTTAGTACATTGTTATGAAACTGAAATTCACGCTATGCAAATACATATTTTAAAACTTGATTGTGGCCTTGTCATGGTTGAAGGAGGACAAATTGATCTCAGTTATTTATGTGTTGTGTGTGTGCTTAAACTGCTTCACATTTTGTACCTATTAATGATATTCAGATACTTAAGCTTGCATTTAATAGTCTTGAATAAAAATATATTTTTTAATGTGTTCCCCAGTTTGCCGAATGGTGTTTGGAGTATGGTGCACATGGATGTCGTATTCCTGACCGACCTTACTCCCTCTTTGAAGGTAAAGTGATGGTGTTGCAAATGGTTTTGTACTACAAGGAGGAGCATCCTTGCAATTTTGGCACAGGCATAGGAGTTGGGAAGTCTTTGGTGGGTTACTCCACTATTAAACCCCTCCTTATACCATCACCTCTGCCTAAAAGAAGGCAGGGTGGCAGGGGGTAGAAAAGGATAAAGAAAAATCATTCACCATCACAACTTTCACTCCTCATTGCATTTCAGCAGTTTGAATGTAAAACTGGTGCCAGTGTTACTCTGGAATAAAATTCTGCTGTGCTGATGCTGCTTGGTTTAAAGCAAACAGAAGTCCAGGCAACAGTTTTGTCACAGGTGGTTTTTCAGAGGGACTGGGGAGAGGAGCAGCTGTGGGTAGGGGGTCTCAAACTAGTTGCTGGCTGTCAGAACTAGGCCTTCTCTGCTGCCATACTCGACCAAGGAAAAGGTAGTTTTAATATGATCCCAAATGACTTGAATAGGAAAGCAATGCAGAGCTCTTAGGGGCTCATCTGTAAGTTCCAAGATGCTTTGTATTTTTTTATTTGTAGCTTATTTTCTATTCTGTGTATCATCCTCACGTTACAGAATCAGTAGCAAGGAATTACAGATCCAAGTGGGACTGAGGGTAGCACCGCGGCTGCTCCATGAACGAGCCTCGTGCGCCACCTGCCGCTGATACTTGAAATTACGACAGCCGAGCAGGGATATTTGCAAATAAAAAATCCATGAACGAAGGCAAGAGAGCAGGAGTTATATGCAGCCCTTCTAAATACAGAGTTATTGTCTTAATGCTCAGAGGAGAAAAACATAAGTACTCCTATTCCTGAGAGCACCCTTGCATGCTCTTGTAGGGAGGGATAAAAGTATGCATACAATTTGTTGTATAAAAGCTTTGAAATTTGTTGAGAAGGTGAAACAGTGCCAACAGCAGGATGATTTATGCTTTAATGCTGACATACAGCTTTTATTGTAGTTTTTAATTGTCTCGGGGTTTTTTTAGAAAAATCCAAAACTCTAATATTTGAGATGAAAAAACGTCTTAATTTTGGGCTTTGTTAATTTTTGTAGCCAAAATTGTGCTTGCAGTTGTCCAATTCTGCCTGTACATGCATGCTTTGAACAGAAGTTGCATGTGCATCTTATGGGATTGTTCTAATTGTTTTCTTTCCATCAGATGCTGTAATGTAGAAAGGTTCCTTTATTTGTGCATAGCTGTTTATAAAATAGGATTTTAGCTTGATCATAAAACTGAGCTTGCATTTGTATGATTTCCTTGCTGTGCCTCTCTTGTCTGTCACCCTGCCAGTTGTGTTGGGTGATACACTTTGGGCTCTGGATGACCTCTTCATGAATAATGAGGAAATGAATCTGTACTTCACAAGTACAGTAAAGTTTTGACTTTTTCTTTTAACCAGTGAAATGACAAGCAAGAGCTGTTCAAATTATGAAGGACAGTCCAAACCTGGATTAACGTTTTGTTAATTTGAAATAGCATTGAGGTTCTTCAGTTGAAGAGATGTTAGCAGAGACATCTTGGTTCTTGCCTTTGATCTTTTCAAATAAAACTTGGTTTCTTGGGCAAAGTACAGATGAACTGGCCTTTCCATAGGGCCTAAGTTCACCTCTTTAAAAAAGATCCTAGTGAGGGAGGTGTTCAGATGGGTGCTGTTGCCTTTGCTGTCAGCTATGCTATTTTAATGTGCACAAAGATCTCTTTCTCATTATGTTTTAGGCATGGCTGGAGCTATTCACTTTCTCTCAGACATTTCAGTACCGGAGACTTCCCAGTTTCCAGCGTTTGAACTTAGACCTCAAAGGAGGGAAAACAAAGTGGAACAGGATGGCTAAAACCATCATTTTGAAAGGAAACTGATGCCAAAAGAGATGAGACTGTTTAGTGCCTCTGATAGTGAACCAACTCGACACTGAACCGACAGATGGATAAAGCCCTTTTCTCACCCCTCCTGCCCCAAAGGACCATGAAGTCATTAGAGCATGAACAGGAGAAGCCACACTTAAGTTCTTTTAAAGTGACACCTTCAGATGTAGGACCAGAGAAGTCAAGTTTTGAACTCTTTTCCGTTGTATTTGTCTTCTTCGGTCTTTGCCATGCTCTGCACGTTTATTGGTGTTGTGTGTTATCTGAGTCTTTTGTTGTTAGCAAAAAGCTGGTTTCCATGTGAATCTCCGTCCTGTACCTTCATGCATGACTCGCAAGAGCAGCGTTGCTTTCTGCAGCGTGGTTACCCGCAGAGAGAGTTCGCTGCAGGACGGTGCCCAGCTTCACTGGTGTGCTGGCATCTCTGAAAAGGGATGAGAAATGTTTCTATGTTCATTTTTTTCCTGCCTTTTTCTCCACAGTCCTTACAAGCTAAGCTGGTGGAGATCAGCCTGTTCTGATGAAGAGGCATGAGGCCATCTCTGTTTTCAGAAACTTAGCAGGCTGGAAGGGACCTGAATTGTCTTTTGCTGCTCTTGCGGGAGGCTTCTTTGAAAGTGAGAGGCTCTCTTTGATACCTGCAGCTGGTTAGTGTGTTAGGTGCTTACAGCAGGGTGGAGATGCTTCTCCCCACCACTGCAAAGCCCCATCCCATGCCATGAGCTTAAACTGCAGGTGGAGTCACTCAGACTAACCTCCCTCTGCCACCAACAGCAGAGCCTGGACAGCATAACTGCTTCTCCTTTCCTGGACCTGGAGTTGGAATTAACCTGTCCTGCAGCATCTCATATACAGATGAGCAAGGGAGGGCACCAGGGCAAGCTTCTCATGCAGGTAGCTCACGGTGGTTGTTACTTTGGAACCAAGGTGGTGATTTTTTCTGGGCCCTTCCCTCCCATGTAGCAGTACAGGAGTGATAAATACCAGCTGCTTTTGGAGGCTGCAGAGGATTATTGAGCAATATGAACCCATAGCGAGCAGCTGTAATTGAAGTATATTTCATCTTAAAATCCACACAGAAAAAGTTCTTTTCCTGTAGTCTTTTAACTGCTGCTAGTGCTTTGCTTTCCCCTGTAGTGTGGTGGGGTTGTGAAATACTAGACCTGCCTCCAAGTGCTCCTGAATATCAGGCCATTGGTTTGGGAGAAGTGGGACATACTCCAAGTAGTCTTGGAGCAGGTTTGTGTGTCAAGGTAGTACCTAAGTGTAGTGCACTCCCAGTTGCTCAGGCTCTGTGGTCATCCTCCCCTCAGGTCTCCCTGTGCTCTGTCATTCCAGGTGCTGATTTTAATTGGTATCTTCTGTCGGGTGTGAGTGTGGCAGATGGCAGAATTTGACCTTTTGGGCACGCGTTGGGATATCTGTGACCCGTGGGCCATCTGCTGAGCGCCAGTGTCTGCAGTCACGCTTGGAGATGAATTGTTGCTCCTGCATAAATCTTTCTGGATTTCTCACCTTGCAGGTGACTTCCTTGAGCATATTACAGTGTCTGTTGCCAAATCCGCTGCAATGTTAATAATTTCCCCATTCAGTTCTGCTGGACAGCAGCAGCAGTGTCAGTGCAGGAACAGCTTAATGTCACAGTGTAGCAGCTCCTCTGCTGATTTGTCAGGTAGGGTTCAAACATGGGAGCAGTACAAGAGACTTTTCCACTCCTCTGGCAAAGGGCAGAAGGTGAGGTAGGAGCAACAAACCCAGCTGCATCTCTACAGCCAGGGATGGGGGAAAATGCTGAAAGGCAGTGGGAGTGGGGAATGCTGCATGGCAAGCAGTGGGACTGAAGCAAACAGAAGCAGAGCAGCAGAAAGTGAGGAACAGAGGGAATTATTAATGCGAGGGATCAGAGATTCCTCCATGCCAAGAATGCCAAGAGCTAACTGTGTTCTTCTTCAGCCTGTGGATCCCTGATCCTACCCATAGCCAGGAAGAAAACTTGCCCAGGGTGAAGTCTCAGAGAAATACTAACAAAGGAGGTAGACCTCAGCTCTGATCCTGTTTCACATCACCCCCCACCTCTTTGTTCCTTCCCCTCCACTGTGGCTGCAGAGCATGTTGGGTGTGTTAACAGGGAAAGGGCTCACCACATTTACAGGAACTGCCTGCAAACAGACAGAAGCCATCAGCCTTCCTGGCAAATCCCACACCTGTGTTGTACGGACTGTGTAACTAGGGGGCCAGCTGGCAGTATTTTTCGTTCAGTGATTATATGGATATTGGCCTTGGCTACCATGCTTGGAATGGCTCCTGTGGGAGGTGATTTTGGCTGGCCAGAGCCTAAAGGGAATTAAAGCCTGCTAGTTTTAAAAATACATAGGTATATACACACTCAGAACGGTTTAATGCTGAGCAGATCCCCGAGATGCTGGAGTGTACCTGCCAAGATAATGAGCAAGTCAGCAACTGGCTCTTTCTGTACCATAGCCAGCCTTCTGCCATGGTGGGGCCTGGCACCATCTTTCTCTGCAGAATCCTCTTGGAACTGAGGAAGACTGGAAATTGAGCTGGGAAGTGTCTGACAGCGCATCTGCCTTGTCTTCCTGACGTGACTTTCCCTGTGGCTCCTCCTTTCTGTTTGTCACAGCATTGTGATATCTAGGTGGCCCATTAAGGAAAGATACGGTGTGAAGGTGAAAAAGTGCATTTCACCGAGGCATTGTCTTCAGAAATTACATCAAACTACAAATATAGAAAATGTCTTAATATTCCCTGGTTTGCTTTGTCTGTGTGTATAGTCCATCTGTTGCAAAAAGCAGTAGTGTTAAAAATGGAAATGCTCTTTGGGCAGAAAAAGAGGAAAAAAATGCTGATGTTTTGTTCTTTGGCTTTATTAGTAAAGATCAAGCTATGTGGTGGTAATTGGTGTGAGTCTGGTTTTTTCTTCATTGTGTTTCTCCTTCCTTCCCTCTAGCACTGTGGTGATAGCTGTCCCACTGATCTGACTGCTGAGCTGCTTCCCCATCTCAGCCCTGCAGGATGAAACACATGCTAGAAAGAGGGCAGATTGCTTTTTTTGTAACCTTCATATTTTCCTAGCACTGCAGGTGCCTTTCCTGCTGCTGCTCCCAGGTGATTTCTAGTGTACTAGAAATCTAGTGAACTAGTTGCTTAGTGCAAAGCACTGCTTTCCTTTGTGGCCACACAGGTCCTGTTGAAGAGTTTGCAGCTATAGCTTGACTCGGTCTGAGCTGGTTTTTAAAACACGTGTGAAATCTCTCTGTCCAGCTGACTAACAGCTGTCTCCCAGCTTTGAGGAAGTTGAAATGTTCCTTTAGCTAGGCTTTAACAGAAGGGAACATCAAGTATGCTGTGAGCAAGGGGCAGTATTTCTGTTTCACAAAAGCCCTTTGTGCCACTCATGGCCATCTTGGCCACCAAAAGAAACTGCTGCTTTTTTGGATTAAGATTTCTGGTCTGTAGATAATCTGTACAAATTCAGGTGTAGGTGCCCAACTGCATTGGGGCTTTTCTAGCGCAGCAGATGTCTGTAACATGTAAATAGCATATGAGAGACACATGGGAAGGAGTACATGTGCTGTGTGTCATCTCATAGCCAGGCAGCACTGAGCTGAGCCCTGCCGAGCAGGGGGTTTGATGTAGCAGCCTTTCCTGGTGAAAGTGTTCATTTTTTTCCCACGTGTTTCTGTTGGTTCCATATCGATTCACAGTCAGGGCCAATGTGATTTGTGTACAGGGACCTGACTTTAAACCACTGCTTCTCTTTGACATCTGCAAGTGGATTGTGGTAAATCCAGCTTGTAGCTATTAGATAAGATAGGGTTATGCAGCAGGAGAGAAACAGAGTGGGACAGGTAGAGATATATCAATCCTTGTGACTTCTCTCACTGTATAAAGCTAAGATAACAGATTTGTGCAGGAAGGCGGGGTCTGCTTAACTTGTCACTGGTCCCTCTGCTTCCTCTGTTGTCCCTTTCACCTTGCAGCACATGGCAGCTTGGAACAGTGGCTGCCAGTTGCACCTCTCATCTTTAATTGCCTTATTATCTAGCAGTTGCTTTGTAAAAGCTGTCTTGTGCCAGATCTCCGCGCCTGCATGCTGTCTCTGTAGTCGTGTCCCTGTCAAATAGTACTAACTCTGAGGCAGCTCAGCTCCTGGTGACAGGTCATCACAGAGCCCTGTGGCTCCCCCAGCCACAGGGTCTACAAAGGCATCCTGGCTCACCTACTCAATTAGCAGTGTTAGATTGGAAAAAGAAAAATGAAATAAAATAGGCTTCACTATCTGCAAAAGGGTTACGGCTTCTTAGCTGACCTGTGTGCCAAAAAGTGACATTTTGGATATATGTATATAAAGCTAACCTTTCTGAGGTTTTGGAGCTGAGTATTTTTAAAGCAGGGAAGGAAGAATACCTCCTTTGCTTCTTCACATGGTCTGAATACCTTTTTGGAAAATAGTCCCAGCTCTTTGTTGTCACAGTAGTGTAAGCTGTCACAGAAGCTCCAAAGGAACAAAAAATCCAAAAACCATAAAAAGTTGACACTACATTATCACTTCCCAAAGTGATGAAACACAGGCCCCACCAGAGCTACAGGCAAGGTGTACCAAGAGTCCCTTGGAGTGTCTTTTCTCATAAAGCAGCGTAGTTGGAGATTTCAGCAGAAGGGCACTTGACTCCCTTCTCATTCTCTCTGCTGCCAGGTCACAGCAGCAGAGACCTCAAAGGTGTCCTTCCCTGCCTGGTCCCTGCCTCCTCAGAGGTACACCAGACAAGTTTTGGGGATGCATAAGTGAAGAAAGGACCTCAAGGGGTTACAGTATTTCTGTTTCACATTCCCCAGTTCCCCTGGTTCCCCACTCAGGTTCAGTGGCTCCCCTAAAGCATCTCCATTCTGGCCAAGCCCTGTCAGGGTGTTTAAGCCCCCTCGATCAAACCTCACTGCAAGAACCAGGAGACAGATGGGCACAAGACACAAAATCACCTTCCTGAGGTAGATGAGGAGATCTCAAAGGCCAGTGGGGAGTCAGCTGCACACTGGTCCAGTGCCTCTGGAAAGGGCAGGAGAGTGCCCCACACATCCCCAGGGCTTCCAGCCACCACCACCAACCTTACTTAGCAGTCAAGACACCACCCTGCCCCATCAGTGAGACACCAAAATCTCTTGTGTCCAAGAGAGGACGCAGTAGCTGCACCCAGAGAATCCCAGCAGATGAAGCACCAACTCCCCATGGGGAAGTTCACTTTAGCAAAGCTGCAGAAGCTGGCAGCTCCTAGAGCATCACCACTGCCAAGTAAAATCCTGCTGGAATTGGTGAGGCAACTAGAGGAAAGGCATGTAAACAATTTGCAAGTAATGCTTATGGATGCCCACACAGGTGTTGTGTTTTCAAGAAAGACCAAGTTTGCTAGCAGAGAATTCCCTGTGTTGTATGAGGTAGTGTCATCCATCAAGACTAGGAAATAAAAAGCCAGACTTCAGGAAAACTTCACCTGAAGTTGAATTTCACTGTACAAAGGCTTCTATTCAANTAATGCTTATGGATGCCCACACAGGTGTTGTGTTTTCAAGAAAGACCAAGTTTGCTAGCAGAGAATTCCCTGTGTTGTATGAGGTAGTGTCATCCATCAAGACTAGGAAATAAAAAGCCAGACTTCAGGAAAACTTCACCTGAAGTTGAATTTCACTGTACAAAGGCTTCTATTCAATGTGTCCAGGACAATGGACAATGCCTGCTGTCATAGGTACATTTGAAAATATAAAAGGACTTAACAACATCTATCTACAAACATGAGGTCTGTTGTCATTTCTATTGACAGAAAAAGGTTGGATTTTCTTTTAAAAAATTATGTTCCATAAACACAACCATACCAAGTGACATACACAGCTTTTACACTTCAAGTGCACGCTAATTTAGAAAATATGTACAGTTGTGATGTGCAGATGGACCTAGTATTCATATAAAAAATGTACTTTTTTGTTATCTGAAGTGTGTCCTCCAAGCCTAGACTGCACACAGAGAAGTACTTTGCTTTGTCCCTTATTATGATGCACAGTAAGGGAAAGCCTTGGTTACAATTTCACCCAAGTCAGGTATGCAGGAATGAACTCCTCCAGCGCTAGCTCTGCTCCAGATGGCTACTAACTCCACCAGCAGAAACAGTGGCCCTTAGTCTTTTTTCTGTTAGACACTCATATTCACAGCAAAAGGGATGTTCTGCAAATCCAGCTTGATACCTAGAAACCAGTTCTCAGAAGCCACTGGCATGGAACAACAGCACAATAAAGCTTTGGCTCCCTGTGCAACACAGGTCTTCAAATTACTCCAAACCACCTCAGTGACCTCTGTGCCCTGGCTGGCATGACACAGGAGCATTCACCTGGTACCCAAAAGACCACGAGGGCTCCTAACCCTCAGCTATGCTGTTTCTGCAGGTCCTTCGGCAGCAGGAGGCAATGTCATCTTCTTTTTGTCACTGCTCAGTGACATGACTGAATATGCACAAAGGGACAAGGTCCCATTAGTACAAAGTCATGTTTCAGAGCAGCTTCACATTCTTGCTAGACATGGATGGGTGTGAGAGCCCTGACAGGCAAAGGGGCTTTGTGTTTATTTGAAGGTGTTCGTTTGTGGTCACTCAGAGGGTTGGCTGTGAGCACTCACAACAAAATGCATGAAGAGCTAAGAGATATTGAAAGCCAAACCATCTGTGCATCAGGTCAAAGAATGCTATTAAGAACCTGTCCCAAGAAGTTATTATTTTTCTGACCTAGAGAGGAGAGCAGATTTACAGATCTGTCACCAGAAGATGACAGCTTTACTTGGTACTCTTTGTGGCAGCAGTAAGATGATAATGAAAGATAGTATTTCTCCAGGACTAAATTCCCATCAACCTCAAAGGGAGGAAATTTGTACCTATGCTCCCATCCCTTCTTACTGTAAATATTTTCCAATTTAGGGAAGGAAACCTATGTATTTAGGGAAGGAAACAGTGTTTCTAACTGTTCTGTCAAGAGGCACAAGTAGCTCTGAGGATTTAACACCTCCCTCTCACTGCCAACATCCAGGTTATTATCTGTTTCATACAATCTCAGTGCTGGCAAAACAAGGGCAGCCAAGATGCCAGCCAAACAGGCAGAGTGCAGGTGATGGACAAGAAACACTCAAGTCCCAGTCCTTAACTTTTTGAATGCATCATTTACAGCAACAATTCCCTCTTTTCTGGGGTACTTGGCAGAGCCCTTGCCGTGACTCAACCAATGCTGGTACTCTAGTCACAATGACTTTTATCAGAGCATCTTTGTTACACATCAGAACTAAATTGTAAAAGAAAACTGTAAAAGCAAAAGATGGTAGTCACAATTTCTGGTAAAATCATTGTCCTGCTGCTTCTACCTTTATCCTCTTTCTCTGTCATTTCCCTTAGATGAGGGCATTTCTGCTGTGGGGTCTTAGGAGGCTGCACATCACCCTGGGGTCGCAAGAACTGCTATCAGTAACCTGCCACAAGGCAATTAAAACCTTGATTAAAACGAACAATAAATAAAGAGAAAGACATACAGGTTTTAAATACAGGTTTCCATTAAAAGCATTACAAAGACAACTTCTCTCATTTTGAAGACAAAGAAAAAATCCACTTCTACTAAAAAATAAAAGAAAAAAGAAAAAAAGATTAAAAATCACCCCTTTGCAAGTAACTTTAATGAGGAAAGGTGCAGGGAAGGGAAGGAGAGAGGACTTGGAGAACTAGCAAGTGTTCACATGGGCAGGTGCCCTCCATCTTGGTCATTTTCCAATTGCACCTTCTTCTCACACAGTCAGGTCAGAGAGCCAGAGTCCTCACGTGGAGGATTTCACCACCTGCTCATAGGGCGGAGGTGGTGTGTTGCAATAGGAAGGTGGGGGTGGGTAAACCGGGTTTCCTTGTGGGGAATTGGGCTGGACGTGGAAAGCCATAGCCATGGGATTCATCACAGGTCCACCTGGATCTGTGTAATACGGCACTCCAGGTTGTTGTGACCCTGAAAGAAAGAAAAGGAGAGAAAAAGTATCAGCAACAGCTGAGGCATCAGGTTGTGCTCTCCCAGGGCCTGTGCTCTGCACACTCAGACAAGGTTTTTCAAAGTGTTCATCAGGGCAAAGATAAGGAGTATCTTTCTCCCTTCCAGAAAAAAACCCAGGCTGGCAGGACTGCATTCACTTCTTCAGATACCACCGAAGAGTTTCAGTTTTGCATCCAATGGAAATCACTTAGTGAAACAAAGGGCACCACTGCCCCAAGCAACTACCATTTGAAAGCGAAACCAGTGAGCCCTATTCAGTTGCCCTGACAGAAAAGCTTTTCTGTCTGCAGAGAGAAGTGTGGGATCCCACATGGACAAAGGAGTCTCTACTGTGGCCCTGATTCAGGTGTCAAGTCTTACAAAAGATTATTTTGTGGTGTCCCAGATCTGCTGATAAGCCAGAATGCAGCTCAGATGGATAATTTCCCTCCCAGGCATCGTACAGCTTAGAGGTGAACCTGCACAAAGCAAAGAGCCAAGCTGTAGCCAGTTACTGCTGGCTAACACAATGGGACAAGATTGCTCTGCACAGATTAAATTTAGGAAATGACGTTGGAGCCTGCAGGGACAAGGAGAGGAAGTGTATGGCAAAACGCGAAATTCCTTGGCTATGACATATAAGGAGTAACAGAGATTGCTGCCATAAGAACAAAGCTGGTGTGTAACCCTCCTCAGATATCACAGTGGGTGGTGGAAGATAATGCAACTGAAGTCACAGACTATCTCTGCCTCAAGATGTAAGTTTTCTTCTTTCTCTCTGTCTGTTAAAATAAAGATGAACTGGAAAAAAAGTCATGGCTGAGCAACAGGTTTTCTTCTTTTGGTGCCAGTCTGTGTTTCCTATAATGGCACAACTTCTAAGAGATCTTCCCCTTCCATTCTCCCAGTCAGGAGAAGATGCTGCTGGGATGGCAGAAGATGCTGCTGCTGTCTCTGCACTGAAGGAAGGAGACAGGCAATGAGCCACATTTTGAGGGTTCCACCTCAATGGTGAATTGGCTACTGGGACCAAATCTGGAAGAGTAACTAGTGGAAAATGGGAACTTGCTTGACTACTAATTCTCATTGCTTTTGCTGTTGAATATCTCTAGAATAGTAGAAAAACTAAAAATAAAAAATAAAATAAATGGTGGGGTTAGCTCAGAGCCCAAAAGTTTTAAGTAACAGTAGTAACAGTCTGGAAGCAGGTGCCATAATCAGGTCATCAAAGAGCTTGTGCTTATTTTATATTTGCCCACAATTTATGTTCCATGAAGCACCATAAAAGAGTAAAACTGTGCTCTAAATTTACATCTGGTGTTTACCAATCCAGCCAAAGACACTCCCTGTTCACATAAACTCAAGGCTATGTTTCAGGCTTAAAAATATTAGTCTGGTTGGATTGGCTCCCCCCCAGCTGAAAAACACTCTCTGTTCAGTCAAGGAGAAAAACAGATGCAGAATGGAAGCCCTAAAAAAACCCTCTTAGGATTTAAACAAGGAGGGTGAATAGAGTGTCAGTTTGTGTCTGTAACATCTTTTTAACCATTTAGACCTAGGAGAGTTCCCAACTGGAACTACCTAACAGAGGGGAAGAAATCAGAAACTTAGAAAGGATTTTTGCCAGAGGAGCCCTCACTAGGTAGGTCCTCCTGATGCTCACAGTTATTACTTACCAGGGAGACAGCAATCAGACTAACAAAGGGGAAAGACCACTTTGCCACAGAAAGACTGCAGCACAGAGCATGGAAGGCAAATCAGAAACAAGATACTTGCAACACGTCCAGATTGTGGAAGAAAATGCTAGGCTTTCCTTCACCTCTGCCAGATGTTATCAATTGTATCTAAAACTCTTTCTTCATGTTGAATTTGGACACCAATCATTTCATCTACACTGCAAAGGGAGAGCTTGCTAGCCTCCTTCCATGCACGGACACGCAGCTGTAAAGGTATTAGGAACCAAAACAGAACTGAAGTCCTGTCATCCCATGTTTCAAAACCACTTCTGTACACTGCAGCTGAATTACACTGTTGGAAAGGCTGAAGACATCACTCACTGAGGGAGGTGCCTGCATGTTTTAGCGCAGTGCAATCCCTTGTACAAATGGCACAGCTCCCAAAAAGCAGTGAAACAAAAGCTCAAAACCCACCCTTTTTAAGTGCCTTGGTCAAAGTAAGAAACCAGTGAAACTGAGCAGTCTCTGACCTGATGCAGTGTTGACTGGTTGTCTGGTGTAAGACACATTAAAAGTAGGTTCTTCTACTAATGGAGGAGGGTACATCCGCCTTCGGATAAAGAAACCAGCTCCACAACAGAACAAAACTCCCATCATCAAAAGGAACCTAGGCAAAAATAAGAGGGAAGTCAAAACCTGCACATTCAGGCAGCATTTAAATCCAGACTGTTCACTGAGAATACACCAGCCTACAACTTTTAACAGGATTTCTTTAAATAGGTTGCCTCTTGAGAGCAGGTCTGTCATTTGGGATAGCACTCATGGGGCATTTATGGATGTATTATGGACATCTTCAGTGATTAGTACTGTCAATATCTTCTGGCATGTAACCCAACAGTAAAACACTTTTCCAAAGTTCAGGTTCACACCTGACCTTGGCCACTGGGATGCTAAACTGAAATTCCAGGTCAGAACAGTTTCAAACTGCACATTGTGGATGCAGGCCCCAGGCTTAGAGCATCTAGGCTGCTCAGAAGGTTTGTGGAGTACAGAAATACTCTTCTGCATCTGCCATTAAAAAAAGAGTCTTAGATGTTCTTAAATTAACTCAACACGTTAATTTTGTCTCCCATGGGAAATATGGTAGCTGGCACTTAAGCTCAAGCCAGAAGACTGAAGTATTCAGTACTGATGGTGACAAACTTTGCTTTGTGCTTCCTATATGGGATATTACATTCTCAATAAAAAAGACATAATTTAGCTACAGTTTTCCTCCTCTCAGCTCCTTTCCCAGCTTAACTAAACTGTCCTCATCACTCCCTTGCCCTGGTGCTGTGGAAACATGCAGCAAGGGCACATCAGATTTTGTTCAGACAGCAGCTTTCACTGTGTTTCCTTGACCAGTTATCAGACACTCCAGTGACTCGTGCAAGCTCTTGAAAATACAAATGGTTCTTCTGCCCGTAATTGCCATCATGTTTCATGGCCTTTTACTGTAAGGCAATGACAACTGTGCTTTTTTGGAAGGGAAGGAAGTTGGCCAGAGACAAGCCTACACACCATGCCTATCTGCTCTGGAGAATTCCCTGGTGGCTGAGAGGAAGAGCATGGCACAGCATGGCAGCAAGAGTTATTTCATTCAAAGGCTCAACCCTGTTCTTGTTTCTACATTAGAAACTAGAGCAGAAGGAGGTTCTTTTTCCCTGAGCCAATATTAAAACATCCCCCTTTGGCAGCATTCCTGCAAAGGATTTTTTTCTGAACAGAAAAACAGAGATTTACGACGTCACCCCAGGGACTGAGATAGAGAGCTCTTCACTTATATCAGTAAGGATTCTACACTGAAATCCCACAGTGAGCTTTGGGAAATCTCTGTATTATAGTACATATCAGGCTTCTGTTTTTCACTGTTTATTTGTTTCAATTTTGAAGGTGCTTTTTAAATCAGTATTCAAATTCCACATAAAAATGCCTGAAATCGGGTTTTCTAGGGGAGCATTTGCTTTCTCTCAGCTGTAATGAGAAGGTTTTATTCAGGTGCTTTCTTAAATTCCACTCCGAAAGGAATTTACCTTATTTTTTCATTATGCATGTAACAGTGATTAGTTTAAGCTTTATCCAGATTACTGAGCTGCTGGTTTCACAAGCTCAGTCTTTCTGCCTTCTTTTCCTTCGCTGTCATCTCCAGTGAAATCCTCATAGCCATAAATGTATTTTTCTTCCTTTTTAATTGAAGCCTCAATTCAGCTGGCAAGAATATATTAAACCCTGCCTAGAAGCACAATCCTCCTTATACAATCCACTTTTAAAATTGAGCACCCAACAAAAAAGGAAGAATGCTGCTGCTTGGTAGTAGCTGGGACGGGCATAAAGAATTCAGCCATTCTGGATAAAAGTGAAGCCTCTGCCTGTACAATGCAGCAGGATGCAGAAGCAGGAAAGGTCAACCTGACATGATCAACCTCCTTTTTCAGTGTTTTCTTACTACATCGGGAGAATTTTATAAGAAAAGACCAAAATCCTTTCATTTCAATGTACACACAGACCTTACGGCATATTTGCACCTACTGTACTCTAAAATACCAGGGCTGGCAATACCCTGATTTAAGTCCAACAAACAAGACAAGGACAAACACAGAATTCCCAAATGCCCTGGACCTACCAAAAATACCATAGTCGCTGGATAGAGAGAGCTCTTACACAGCATCTTGAGCCACAGCAATCCTCATAGGAGCGACATCTGCAGAGAAATGAAGAGACAGGGGTGTTAGAGGAGTGGTTGTCACTCAGATTAAAATGGCATCCCCAACCCTGACCCCATTCACACCCCCGACCAAAGCATTACTTTAAGAACAGACTACCCTTGGCTGGATAAAGCTGACAATCCTATATATGGCACAGCTCTATCCCTATTCAGGAACTTCTGCATGTTACCGAAACTACCTTCCTGTATACTTATATCTCAAACCACCTCAAAAAGACCGAATGTGGTGCTCAATTCTATATAAAAAAGGGCAAGTTATAAAGAAAAGCAGCATTAGCTGTGTTTTCTTCCACAGTAAATGAACACTGCAGACCTCCAACAGATGTTTGGAGTTTTATTCACTGGAACAGACAAGAATTGCCAGAACAAAACTGCCAGATCACCCTTTCTTTGAAGATCAGCAGCTTCCAAGCAGAGAAACCACTGAGTGCAGAGAAAACTCCAACTGTACCATTATTTGCAAATTTTATGCCCTTTTTTGCTTCTCAGAAGTTGCACTGGACTGCAACTACCAACAACTCCCATTGTTAAAGCAGCCTTTCCTCTAAAAAACCTCTACACTTCAAATTAATATTTCGTATCCACAGAACATTTTTAAAGGTATTACAGCACCAATCATTGTAAGCACAAGGTACCACTTCCCTAAATAAGGGCAACCTGTGAACAATTCCTATGGTAACTCTCATTTCCCACACCAGTGAAACATATTTAGTAGGGAAAAGGACCAAGGTAACACAAGATCCATGGTATGTTACAGACTTGGATGAAAATAAGCAGATTAACATATCCACATACCAAAAAAAAAAGGAGGAGGTGACCACAGCTGAATTGATTTTTTTTTAAGGGTGTTCCCATCTGTGTGCAGAATGCACATACTTATTTAAGCATCTCATCTTGGACAGTTTGCTCAACTGCATGACGGTGCTCCCATATTTGTATGCAAACTAAAACCATGTCAATTGAATAACTGTACAGACAATTACACATTTACATGCTCAATTAACAAGGCTTCACTCAGAAAACACATTGTCACATCGGCTTCAGCCTCTAACTGGGGCTGGAGGAGGATGCTCTATGGATACATAATCAGTTGTTTTGCAAGTGAAAACAGTTACATGCTCTTCTGATGACAAATAAGTAGGATTTATGCAGGCAAGCCTGAGGATCTGACATGATCATCAAGGTTCATTAATAGACTCAGGCACCCAGTTTGGGAGTCAGGCCAAGGAAGTTGTTCATGGCAAAAGAGAAAACACCCACTTTGCTGTCACTGAACCTGAAAGTGACCCATCTGCAAATTTTCTTCTTTAAAGCTTCCCAAGACCCTGACAACTGCTCATACTCAAAGCTACCAGACCTCACGTAACTACTAACGAGACTTAGCAAGTCAGCATTAACTTCAGTCCCACTGGGGGAAATACTCAAGAAATTGAGTATTCCTCCATGCTCCCACAGCAGGTCAACCCAACAGGAGCTTTCAAGACATATGTTAAAAGTCAAGGACAGATTCAGGTTCCTTACAAAATGGGCTGGAAGCTGCTGCCTTCTGTTACACCAGTGCTCATGGTACCCCTTTGCTCTCCAACATGCCTTTGGTTGGAGCACTTCATCCATGTTGATGGGCACTTGCCCCCTCGGCTGATGCTGCATGGCAAGGATTTTGTTGGGCCAGAAAAGCAGAGAAGAAACAGAGCCTATAAATCTAGAAGCCCTTCTTGAGTCCATTAGGACAAAAATAAAAAGAAGGATTTTAGGAATGTGAGCAGTCTTTATCTCTGCCCCCACACACTGGCTCTGTCAGCCCAGACAACCTACATCTGGCCACACACAGGATGGGGAGTGGAGGCACCATTTCCCAGAGCCCCGAGAGTTTCACCTGTAATAAAAGCTAAACTAAAACAGAGAGGCCACAGAGGCTGCACACACACCTTCCCCATGCCCACTCTTGCCTTGTTTATTTTGCATCTTTTTTCTCAAGAGCCAGAAGAGATGGGAAATGGCTATTTTAAAATATATACTTATAGTCATTCAAACCACCAAAATTAAAGGAGCATCTGTAGAGGAATATAGTACCTCAACCTATTTTATCTTTAAATTATCTAGGTTACAAGTCAGCACCATTTTAAAAGTCTCAGTGGCTTAGCTTTTATTCCTGCTAAAGAAGGCTAAAGCATCAGCTGGAAGTCAGAAAGGCCACACTGCTGGATATTTATGAAGCTCCTGAGACCACTGACTGACAAACAAACAGGCTATCAAAGATAAGTTTCAGATGACTACACTTTCAGATGGTTGAAAACAATGATGCAAAGGATGGAGGAGTCTCTCACCATGGCTCCAATTCCTGGCAGTCAGTAAGCTTTCTGAGCCAGCTCATCCCAGACTGAGCACTGCATTTGCTGGGTGGATCTGTGAAAGTAAACCAGTACTACAACTCAGAGGGAAATCCCTTTGAGATCTGACACTGGTGATTTTGTCACTTTTTACCCATAAAACCAAACAGGTGCTTTATTCCATGTGCCTGTGAGAATGGACACATGTACCCGTATGTAGGAGCCTGGAATCAAGGCTGGAATCAAGGATGATGCCAACCTGCTGTTTCTATTCCCCACCACTTGAGAGCAGCACCAAAAAGGACTGGAAGAACGAACATTCTGTTTGCTGACACTGCCATCAGGCTACAGCAACAGCTCTGCTGATCTCTTGTTCTTGATTCAATGCATCATAGAAAAACAACCCAGCTCCTGACAATATCCCAATTACACGACAATTAACTTACTTATAAAAGCCAGATTTATTAGCTGGCAAAAGACAACAACAAATCAGCTTATTAATGGAGTAACATACAAGCTTAAGTATAACCAGTCTTTGATGTACTATCTCTCACTGCCTGACAGCAAATCACAGCAGAATTAAGACCCCGGTTCATTAAAAAAAAAACATAATTAAGCACATGCACATGTATTTCTTGAATTGGTATGCATTTTCTTTAAATTGCACCCATGCTTTGGCTCTGCTTTACAGGGAAGGACCAGTTGTGCCCAATGCCAGCTGAAGCAGAATGAGCCTTACTATCGATCGATCTGAAGCGAATTGAACCCATCAACAGAAGACTTTTCTAAAGTCAATTTCCCTCTTTCATAGATCAGTGTCGATCCCAAGAACTGCATTTCCCTAGGGCAATGTTCATTTCATTAACCAAAAGTTAACCCATGACACAGGATAAGACATAATTAGTTGCTTTGCTAATCTGCAATTTCACCAAGAATACAATCTCTCCTTCGAAAACTGTCTGCAAAGTGATTTATGATTTAGAAGGTACATCTTTTCATTCATAATTCAGTGGAGTGAAAGGACTGTATCTGCATATCCAATGCCTTGAACTGCTGCCACACCAAGGAACTGCTGTGTCACAGGTCAAAGTTACACAGCATGTCAGGTCACAGGGACAAGGGTTTTCTCTGGGTTCACACTTAAATCATGGCACTGAACTTCCTTCCTTTACGGACAAGCTAAAGCAGAGAGTTTCACATAAAGGTATGACCCAAACCCTACAAACCAACACTTTACTTGCATGTGTTCTGTGGATAATAGCTGCTCAATGAAATGGTCCAATAGTTCTTCTCCAATTATTCCTTCATTTACAGAGCTGAACAAGTCCCTTCTTAGTAGAGCTGCTGCAGCCAAGAGCTGCATTCCCCACTACCACCGTATCTTTGAAATGCAAACTGCAGCATTCTTATGTTTTTTCTCTAGATGTTTTGCATCATATGGGCCAAAACCTGACTTAACTTTTAAGATGTTTGATTAGTAATGTATTTTGGAAGAGTAAAATAAAACATAAATTGTCAATCCATGTGTAGTGGCAGAAACCCTACTGCAGACACAGAGACAGAGGCTGAGAGGGTGAAATAAAACCACAACCCCACCTCAACAACCAGATACAGTAAACTGCATGATCTCTAACCACTGTTTTGAAGACAAGCCTGACATGAATTCCAAAAAAAGGTTGCATATGCATATGCAAAGTCATAGGTTAAATGATTGCTGCACATATCTGTAAATTCTATGATACGAGTTGGGATTCATTGAAACACAAGAAGCACTGGCAGTTTTGGAGCGGGGGGCAAGAAAACTAAAGGGAGTCAGGGGGCTGTGTAAATGAAAATATAGCAGTAAACCAAAACTAAGAACACAAAGGAAAAATTGGGGGGAGGTGGGGGGGGGAGCTGGTAGTAGCATTAGGTGAAGCTAAGGAAGTGCCAGATGCTGCCCTAATATTGGCACAGGCAAAAGACCAGAAGGAGTCCTCATAAGAACTGTAAGGGATGAACTGCTGAGGCTGGATCACCTCAAGGCAGATCCAGTGCTGAGCCCTCAAAGTCAGAAGGTTCAGGTCTACTCCCATTGAACAAATGACAGCAGACAGCTGAAATGTGCACATGTATTTACTTGTTCTAGGACAAAAAAAAGTTTAAAAAATAAAATAATCTAATCTGCTTGCAACTCAGCTGCCAGGATACATTGATGCTGAACAGAGAAGAAACAAATAAGCCTTGAAACAGAAAGAAGAAGTAGGCAATCACCACAAAGTGACTAGCAGAAACAATTCTGATGAAGCTCTGAGTCGTGGCTGTGCTATCAGTGAGGAGTGATGTCACTGAGGTACACTGCCACAAGACTTAGACCTGACAGACGAAGAATGGGGAAGATCAATTGAAGGTGTACCATGTAATTGAGAAACAGTTATTTTTCTACCAAGTTTACTTAAACATTTATTAGTTTCAGACATTCTCTTAAGTGCATTTCCATCTTTCCATGAAAAGCAGTCTTCAAAGCAAACCCCTTGCCTGTACTGCTGTCTAAGAAAAGACATGGGGAAGACCACCGCACAATGGAGGGGTTATCCCAAGGAGTCTGTTTTGCTACAGGTGCCCAGAGAACATGGAAATTGGAAACACAGAGTCCAACTCTGCACTCAAGAGTCCCACCTAAGTAACTGTATCTGAGTCCCAAAGTGGTTTAACCTCTCTCCAGAAAGATGCTGCAGCACAAAGGCCACATCTTTCCACTGGCATTCACTCAAGTGCTTGAGGAGCAGTAAGACAGGCAAGGTCTTTGGCTGGTGGAGCAGAGTCATAAGCAACACCTGCATTCCAGCCTTGGTCTTAGGGTTCATTGTGTCTCCTTGGCCTAATTTTCAGCAGACACAGCTCCACCACAGTCACCTGCAGTTACAGGTTCTCAGCACCCAAAAGCATTTATCTTCTTATAAATAGCAAAGGTGATATCTCAGCATATGCAATAATAGTGCCTTGTAAAACATAGGTCTGGGTAAGTACTAATAGATAAGTTTATTATAATATATACAACCACTTCACAGATTACCTCAGTGAACATCTGTACTTGAGAACAAAAACAGTGCTGCTGGTAGCCAGGAGAGCACTAGAGAGATAGTTATCCAGGTACTCAGTAAATCACACAGCCCTTAACTACTTAAGAAAATTTAAGGCAAAAAAAAGAAAAGGGCTGTCAGGTAATTTTTTTCTACAGCACAGGAACAACTGAGACAGAAACAATATTTACTCAGATTAGAGTGCTGTCAGCTTTGACACAACTAAAATCTCCTGCAAGACAACATACTTGGCTCCTGTCCTTCACACAGACATGAAAAACAAGAGCAGGCAACAGCTGAAAAAGGGCTTATTTCTCAATTACTCTTTAGGAGAAGAGCCTATAAACACCATCTTTGTGCAAGAACTCAGCAGAATACAGCAAATCCTCCCCCACTTCTCATAGGATGAGAAGTATTTGCTCAGCTGCTCCTATCAAACCAATCTTTCTCACAATCTTCTGCTGCCTGAAGGTTTGCCAGAACCCCAGCCCTCTCTTTCCAGATCCCAAGAAGAAAGCCACCCTACAGAGGAACTCTCTTTGTTGTCTGTCAAGTACCACTACATGGCTTTCTGGCCAGCACATATCCATCTATAAATGTTCTCTGCTCCCCTTGTGGCAGAACCTAGCAAGAATTGCAGTGGCTTGGGCTTTGCCCACTGGCAGTATATGGAGCCTTAAACAGCCATTTTTCAACACAGGCTGCAGGCTTTTCTTTCACAGAACAAAGCAGAGAAACAGCATAGCTTAAGGCTCAGACAAAAGTAAGCCACAGATAATGTGTATGACAAGTTTGAATTTTCTGGAGGTGGAATTGTAAATTTGTCATATCAACAGGAACAAGGACTTCTAGTTAATCATCAGGCCCCTTATTGAACAGATGATTAGTTCTTCGTATCTCAAGCTGCTCCCAGTGGGCAGGCAGTCCTACTGCATCTCATCCCTGCTTTGGGAAATCACAAGCAGTCTGCTGGCAGGGGGCGATGGGTATCCAGGAATTTGCTGTCTGCCTCAATTTAAGATACTAATGCATAGCAAACCTTTTTTTCCTGCACCAAGCCACTGCATGATCAAATGCAGAGAAGGACTGGGTAGTAATGGCCAACTGTTAAGTGCCATCAAGTGTTTCAAAACTTTAATTCAGGGTCTCCCTACTTAGAAAGGGTTAGAACTTCAAGATTACTTTGGTGTCAGATGCACGTTGATGCTGTCCACTGAATCTCAAACCAGGTGCAACCCTTCCTGTCTCACTGACAGGCAGTCAGAAGAAACTGATTCTCAGCCTCTCATTAGGGTTCTTGCCTGGGACATGGAAGAATTAATGACCTGATGAGTATTTCAAATCAAACACTCTCCAAAGGAAAAACTGAGACTCACTCATGATAAGTCACAACTGTGGTTATCACATCCTCTGAAAACAGGAAGGGGATGGGACTGGGTTCTCTGCTCCACTTCACCCAGGGGAGGGTCTGGTCTCAGAGGAGTACCTCAGTAGAAGACAGAGGATGGCCTCTTTTCCTCCTTCCTCACCTTTCTCAGAATTAGCTGCCTATATGTGGTCAGCCCCCAACTCCAAAATCATTCAGAGCTTTACATCTGAAATTAGGTCCATCACCTGTTTGATGGCCTGTGAAGGTCGAGATATCAAACCCCTCTCCCCTCTCCAGGACCTACTCCTAGCAAGTTGAGCTGGTTGTTGATTTGGCAGCCTAATTCACCCCAGATTGCTTCAGCTAACTGATCCACCAAAGGAAATTCCAGTTTGTGGCAAGGCACCTAGCTGCTGGACAATTACAGCAGTCAGGACTACAACATCAACAGCTTCATCAGCATCAAGGGACTCTAGTCTCTTATTTGGAGCAAGGAGTAGGCCACTTCAAGGGCACTGACTTTTGAAGCTAGTTGTGGCATTTTGCATTGTTATTGTTTAAGGCCACACAGGACTGAGCAATAGTGGTGGGTTTCTGTTGCCTTTTTATACAGATGGTCTGGTGATTACTGCTGTCTTCCTTCACAGCACAAATCGTGCACTTACGTTCCGGCACTGAACTACATATGGAAACAGGCCCTTCCTGTGGCTGCTCACTGCAAAACTGGTGGCCCTGGAACAAATCCAGGTCTCCATTTCTGTGCAGTACCAGCTATTCAAGGCGCCTGGAAGAGTGCACAACTATTACACTGCCTCCCCTCTTCCTCCTCCCTGCTGGCTTCAAATCAAATGGAAGGATAAATCAGCAGCTGTATTACTGCCCTAAGCACACACCTGCTGACATGTCAAGCAGCTGTAATTGCAATGGAAAGTTAAGTGTACCATCAGGAAAGCCAACTTAATTAACAGCAGTAAATATAACAGGATGTGGAGCACAGACAATAACTACCATCATGCAACACACCCAGTGTCTGGTTTGGGGTGGTCTCCCAGCCTCTTGTACACACACTGATGGAAGAAGTGCCCTCTGAGCTATCTGAGTAACAGCAAAAGAAAATAATTTTTTTAATGTTTTCATCTGGGACATTTTTCAGGTTCTTGATAATGCACAGAATTATTATGGACTGACCACAAAGAATAAAAGGACTTAGGTTCAAAACCCAGATGAATATGACTGTGTGATAATACAACAAAACTTAATCTGCAAAGTAAGAGAAGCATGTGGAAATGCACAAAAATTTATTTCAAAACCCATGAAAAACAAACTTGATATATTATGCATTCTTCTCTATGATAAGAAAAATAACTGACTCTGCCCATGCAGGGCAGGAACATGTTTTAAACATGAAGAATATTAGCAAACATTAATTTTTAAGGTTTCCATTAATGTTCTTAGACTAATTCTAAATGAAAAATTAAATGGATTTCATCAACACAAATGTTTACATCTGCAGTTGTCTGTAAACTAGTTTCTATGGCAGAAACATATTAGCCTAAAAATACAGCACTTCCAACTGCACATGCTTTCAGCATTAATTCAGGCCCTGCTTTGGATAAGAATTAGAAGATGTTACAAGATGGCATTCCTCTGTTCATTCTGTTCTTCACATCATTACCAACAGCAATGGTTAACATTTCCTTTCAAGAGAAAATGTCCATGTTTCTTTTCAGAGATCTTTCACCTAGCAGCTCACCTTTGAGAAGTCAAGACCTACTTAAGACAAGGAACCCAGGGCTGAACTCTGATGCAGAATGCCAGTATTTAGGAGGTAGAAGAAGAGAAAGGCTACCAAGGAGGCATTTAGAAATCATCACATATACAAGTAGGTGCCATGCTAGGAAAGCCAACCCTCACCTACAGCTAATAGTTGGAAGGGACACCAAGTCCATCAAGAAGAGCTTCTACCACTACACTGGCAGTGAAAGCTATCTGTTGACAAACCAGAGAGTGGGAGATGTCATTTACCCCAACTTCAGCACGGCTTTCCACGCTGTCTCCCTCAATATTCTCGTAACCAATCGCAGATCTTACAGTCTGGACAGGCAGGCAGCTAACTGGGTTAAAAAAACCCAAACAGAAACCCCATGGGGAGGCTCAGAGGGCAGGGAATAATGGGTCCCCCTCTCTATGGGTGACCACTGACCCACTGACATCAGCCATGGTATATCTATTGCTGTGGACACATGCCTACCACTCATACTCAAAAACATTCTGCTGTTTTATAAATATGCCATGAAGCCTGGCAAGGAGAGGATTAGAAACACGCATCTGGAATTTAGCACCTCATTAAAAGCCCCAGTATGATGGTAGCTAACAACTGAAGGAAAAATAAACAGAAAAGACCTGCAGGATTGATCAGTCACACCAGCAAATATACTTCACCCTGCAGTGAGAGGGACATGCACAATCATTCCAATCAAACTACTACTCATCAGCAAAACATAAGGCAGCCTTCTCTCTCCTATTCATGCCCAATTCAGAAGTGGAAAAACAACTGGAGTATCTTAAGTGCTGCTGGCATCTGCCTACAGGGAAGGCGGTTTTGCAGTCTAATGCATTCTCTATGTTACTGTTCACATTATTGCCATGGAGGAGAAGTACCTTGACTGTTTCTTCTGCCAACCATCAGCACATCCAGGATAAGGCTGAGCTGGCTTACTTAAGTGAGAGTGGGATGAGGATTCTTGTAGAGCACCAGAGTCAAGTCTCTTGAGACAGCTTTAATTCTGAATCACTTTCTGTGCATCCACACAAGGCGATGGATGATCTAATTCTTTAAGCAAAGTCAGGAACAACTTGGCTCCCTGCATTTCCAAAGGATAAGAATTAGACTCCAATGACTAATTCTTTTCTCTGCTTTATATTTGCTTACTTATTTTTCTAGGTCATATAAAAAAACATTTTGCTGAAGTAGGAGAAAAGTACCTAACTGACAAGAGTGTCAGGCGACAAGGACATGGAGAAATGATTGGGTTAGGGAAATAAGTTAAGAGCAGTCTTGAAGTTCTCTGTATTAACAACAGAAGACCAGTGTATGTCTCTCAAATTGTTGGCAAGCTTTCCATGTTCACTACCGGTCTGAAATAAGCTGTATCTTATTCACAAAGGAGAGGGAGAAAAATTTGGAAAATTATCAATTCCTCAGTCTAGCCTTAAGAAATGGAATTACGTTTGGAAGAAACATGCTTGAATTAAACTAAAGCTTACTGATGCTATACAAAGGATAGAATAATTATGTCCATTGGAAAAATTATTTTTAAAAAATACTAATACCATTATATATTTGGACAGAAAGATGTATCATTAATTCTGGAACAGAGATCTCCAACCTTTGCCCTAGCTGTTAAGACAGAAAGCGTAAGGGAAAATTTTTAAGAAAGTTTTGAACAACATCTCTAACAGATTTTTCTTTTTAAAGTTATTATACTGGAAGACAGATTGAACAAAAAACCTAAAAAACTAAAGCTCCAAAAGAAGAACAGTCATGTAATTGCAAGTTTTACCCACCCAAATCTAGGTGAATTTCCAGAACACTTCTTTTGGCACACTGTTCCTCTGGCTTAGCAGACACATTCTTATCTGTCTCTGGATGGCTGAAGTAGAGCCTTTATAGGAAAGATTAACTCATCTATCTTGCCCTTAAACTTCTGATAAAAGCAAACCACCACTTTAGGTGACAGTCCACCAGATTTCTATTACTCTGGGTAATTTAAAGAGAGGCAGGCGCCTTCTAGGAGGATGTGCCTACCCAGAAGTGATAAGGCACGTAGATGGACCAGTTCAGGGATACCTCGGTCCCAGCATGCCACACTACACTTGTGAAGAGACACAAGACTCGGCATTTCTGAGCTGACATGCCAACCTTTTCATTATAATACCAACTGTCTCCATGAGAGATGTGACATAGGGCCAGCATGGGACTGACATCACAGGGAAATCATTAAAAAGGATTGCATTGCTGGGTTTCATAAATCTCCAAAGACAGTCCTGAGACCAAAGGAGAGACTATGTATATTAACTGGGTAGCAAAAAGTTCTTTCAGAAAACCAGTGATAGAAACAAATGGAATCTATTGCAAACTCCTTTAAATATAAATCTAAATATATCTGCTTCGTATGAACTGTTGCTACAGAAATTGTAAGATAAAATAAAACCTGTTCACTACAGCACATCCCAGATCTAGATTTGTACAGAGGAGACACTCTCAGGACAAAGTTATATATTATGCCTTTAGATGATTTAACATGCAACCATATGCTGATGGAGACGATGCTATTCATGCCTCCTCCCCCACAATATGCAGAATACTCCCTTCCTCCCATTTCACCAGTGTTTGCCAAAAACTATACCAAGCTGATTCAACACTGACTCGAATGTGCTAAAATGAACAACTTTCTCTGGGATTAGCAAATTGAATTAACTCAGTGAAGGGTCAGACAAGTGCTGAAGCAATGGGACTTCGCCCTAAGATATTGAGATTGGAGTTGTGTCTCTCCTCCACCATATAGGTATGAAAAGACAGTGCAGGTAGGAAGCAGCTGGGGACCCTAGAAAACAGAAACTGAAATTGCAGAAGTAACAAAGTAGAACAGCCCAGGCACAGCAGACATGCAAGACCTTCCTACTGCTTTAATGCATGCCCCCTTTAACCCTGCTGGGCTCCTATGCACTCAAATACCCTCTCCCCACTCCTTTCCATATTCCTTCACTTGTCACACATTATCCATCCTCTGAGCTTTACCACCCCCAAATCCTTATCATCTTTCGTTAGTGTTGCTTCTTGCCCACTTAAACTCATAATCACAACAACAACATTAGCATTAATGTGACACTCATCACCACAGGGACAATCGCTGAGCACACACACCCCACCCCTTCCCCCTTCCTTTTTCCATTTACTTGCTCTATTCAGGAGACTGGCAGCCACAACGCTTCCATGCAATGACTTGGATAATACCATGCTGCAGTAACTACCACAAACACACACAATGACTACTGACAGTCTTCTGATTGACCTGACAGTGTTAATATACAGCAGGATTTTTTTTGTACCCCTTGCTTCTGTAGGACTCTGTATGTACACAAAGGGTCTGAACCAATACCCAATACCCAAGTAGCCACCCCTATGTATTGCCAAGGGAGACAAACACTATCTGTGAGAGCACGTGGGCAGAAACGTAAGCAAAAACACCAAGGTGATGATGAATAACACACTCCTGAATGTCAAGGTACAGTGGGATTTTCATAATTTCCTAACATCCCAGCTTCTTTCCCACATTGCAGCAAAGCAAAATAAAATGTAGGTGAAATCAAAGTCCTGTTGTTATTAGCATGAAAAGAAAATTAACTTATTTAAATTCCCCCATCTGTTCTGGACAACCATTTATGAGTAATTCTCAACATTTCAGTCACCTGAAAAAAAGACAGTGAGTTCCAGGCACAAACACTTCCTAAGCAGTTAATATCCAGGATCACAGATGACTAAATCATAGTGTTTTGCTCTTTCTGTGGGCTCTGTTTTGCAACTGGCTTCCTGGCTGCTTTTTGTCTCTAGCATTTCTCTCCCGCTTCTGGCAGATGAAATGGAGGTGGAAAAAAAAATGGGAGGGAAGTTCTTGGGTAGCATAAAGATTACAGTAATTTCTAATCCTTCAGCAAGAAAGAGCTTGCTCAGGGAACAGATAACCTAATGCTCTTCCACACCACTTTATTTTTCTTTTTTTTTTTAACTTATGTTTACAGTTGTTTGCAATTACAAAGTTATACAACCCAGGTACAAAGTTTACTACATTTATCTCCTTTCTGCCCCCAAATCCACATGGAATGTATCTCCCACTCACATATTTCCTCCACTTTTTTGTCGTTGCTGGGGGCAAAAATGAAACAGAAAACTGCAATTAGAGAGATCCTCAGTCATACACCCACAGGTCACTGACATTTGGTTCATACCCAATCCTGATGTGAATGTAGATGCCACTCATCAAAAGGACAGTTATGCCATGGATAACAACTCATCTCGACTCTCTAAACTGAACAACAGTATTAGCACAGGGACAAAGTTACTTTCAAAGCATTCTTGGTATTCTGTCTGATTACCTGTCCTTGTTCAAAACAAAGGGAGAACTGTCTTCATACTGCTCTACTTATGTTTCCTTTCAGTGCTCTGAAATAAGAGCTGTTCAAGTACTTGAGTTTTGTTTTCAGTTGGAAAGGTCATCTGGGGTGCGTGGCAAAACAAATCTGTGCACTTTTTAATAAGGAGAAAGGGAAAGAGATGAAATTTGAAAAAGTCTCAGAGAAGGTATATAAAAAGTATCATCACTGAAAGAATAACAGTCTGAGAGCCTACAGAATCTAATTCTCTTCTGAAAAAGAAAAGCAATGACTACTTACATATAATATGTAGGATATAATCCTTCAAAATACCAGCAATGCTTTTTGGCCTCTGTACACTACAAAGAAAGAAAAATATGGTATTAATATTTACATAGGATAATGTACAGTTATAAACACAAGCTTAGAGTATTTATAAATACTGTGACTCCGAGCAGTTATGAAAGGTTTCCAAAGATTTCCCAAAGATTTCCCAATCCAGATACACACAGCAAGTGGGAAGTCAGTTCATGTAAATGGCAGCGTATCCTGCCAGGATTCAGATCCCACATGCAGGGCTTTGTCTGGAGGGCCCCCATAGCTTCTCACAGTTCCCGAACAAAGTCAGTACATTTGGCGCAGACCCAGGATCCAGCTGCATGTGCTCCCTGGTAGAACTGCTGCCTTAAAAGACCACGGACAACTTAAGTGCCCATGCATGTCTGCAGTCCCTTACAAGACCTCCGAGGCACAAGCAATTTGATGATACTACACGTATGACTACACAGTAAATTCAACAGTTACAGGGAACTATTCATCTTTCTGGAAGTGTGTGACATGCGGAGCCAGGTGCAGGAAGGAGCAGAATGGAGAATCATCTATCCCATCCCCTCTTCCTACAGCTTGGAAATGTCTCAAGTGTTCATTGCAATTGTGGGGAAAGGAAACTGCTTTCTGCAGCTCAGGGGTGGTGTTCTCTTTTGCAGATTGCCAGCATATCCCTGTTAAAGGATGGTGACAGGCATTTTCTCAGCATGTGTGTGCTGGCGACATGAGAAGTGCTCATCATTCCGGGCACTGCCAGAGCACAGGCAGCAGCTCAGAACAATAGCGGCCCCAAATAAAGAAAACCAGATGTCAAGCCCAAACTCCACACAATGCACAAAATATTTCTGTGTATCCCACTGACATCACCAGCACAAAATGCCATCTTCACTGCAGGCACAGCTCCAGGAGGTCCCCTGCAAGCTGCATTATCCCATCACACACAGGCAGGGTGTTGCAGGACGCCCACTGCAGAGCAGTGAGGACTATCTGGGGTTTTAGCAACAATTCCCTCTGCTTCTCGCACCTGACTCCTGATGTCGAAGAGCCGTTGGCACGCTGCCGGTGTTCGGATCATTCCTCATGTTCACTTGGCAGCTCACCTTTAAATAATAGCTCGTACAAGTTTATTAGCCTTCCTGAATTCCAGAATACTAAATGAATCCAGTTAAGACAAAGACAAAGTGGTTTTAGATCCCTGACTCTCACTCCTCATGAATAAAAAAGGCTGCAAACTCTTTAATGAGCATCTGATGAGCTAAATCACAGACAGATCAATTACAGCCCATGAAGACAAACTGCTATGGATTAAATTGTTAAGAGTGGTAAGTATCCAGGAGACTGGGGGAGGAGGAGGAGGAGGAGATGCTTTTGATGCATGTGATCAAGCCTTTTTCCAGTAACACAACGGACTCACACCAGTCTTCGAGATGCACAAACTTTAGCTTATGCTGAAAGGACCAGTCCTCTTTCTCTACGATAAACACAGCAGAAACCTTGTTCCCCTCTCAAATTGATGCCACGGTCCAGGCAGTGTATTCAGGAGGACTCCTTAGCTTCTGCTGAAGCAAGTGGTGTTCAAAGATCCATCTCTGCATTCACCCTATTCCCTCTTTCTCCCCTCCCCTTCAAAGTATCCAACTTTTTAACCCTTTCTTCCAAATATTTTCAACAGCTGGCTGTTTCCTCTCACTCTAAAATTAGAAATATGTCAAGTTTCTCTCCATAACACCATGCAAACCTACACGCATTGAAAAACCCAGCAGGCATGCTGCCGAGTCACTGAAAAATATTTTAGCTCTTCACCTTTGAAGGCTGTAGATCAGCAGACATTGTTGGCTAAAATCCCAGTGCCTGCAGGTCAACCCCTTGGGAAGCCTCATTTCAGAGAACAGCTTGGGGTGTGCACTGCCATTAAATGTTTTTCCTTCCTGCTTCTCAGCCAATATGAGTCACCATTTACCTCAACAGCCTTGAAGCCTTTTGTCAGGCTCAAGCATTTTAATTGATGTTTTCCCAGAAATGTTTCTGAGCACGTGGAGCCTGCATACCCTTTACAAGTGTAAAGCAGACATTTATATTCTGCACTCCCCCCTCCACATTTTAATCTGCCGTACAAATTCTAAAATGAATTGGGAAGATTCCTCCTTCCAACATCTCCCTAACTGTCAGATTTCTCTTTCTACCTCTAAATAACTCTCTTTTTCAGACAGCCAATATGCTTACTGCTGTCACAAGAAAGGCTCCAGCCTGGGAAAGTTCCTTCCATCTTACAAGGCTTAGATACCTGCACTAAACATCCTTCGGTGCCCAGGTTTACCTTTAAATTGGCCCTGGAAGAGCAGGCACCAATCCCAGTTCTGCCTTTTTTTAATATCACAGTGCTATGAATACTGCATGGCAGTTGTTCAGCTCTCCTACATGGGAATCGGGCAAAAAAAACCAAGTGGACCTCAAATGTGAGCAGCAGAGCCAAATCTGATCCACATGACATGTCAGACAGATTTACACGCACAAGGGCAAACCGCTGAGCTCCCTGCTCAGTTAAACTCCCACCGATCTCCATGGCAACTTTACTCCAGTAAAGCCTGACACAAAGCAGGCAGCTCCTAACCACTCTCTCTACTGCTGGTTAGCAGACTTCACAGGAATTCGCTGCTGAGAATAAGTCGAGACTGTCACTGCCTCCAAGGATTTGAGTGTCTTTAGCACTCAAGCACCAGAGAGATGAACCGGGGTCAGGGTACAGATTAGCTTTTCCTACCCCAAATCCACCCTCTGAAGAAGGCTATGATAATCCGCTTCTCGCCAAGATCCAAATTATTCTTCTGAGTGGTACTGGCCTCATAGCTAAACTGGTGGAGAGCCATACAAGAGCAAGAGGAGACATATGCCATCAGCATCAGGCTCTCAGCCTTTGGAGATCAATGCCCTTGTAGCTGTTTGAGACTATTAAACCCTCAAGAAACCACAGCTGGCAGGAACTCGCTGCAGCCCACAAACCAGACACAAAGGGAAGATCAGCCATATTGCTGCAATACAATAGGACCTCACACATCAGGATGAGTGCCCACTCTGCCAGCTCCCATATGAAGACAGGCTATATCTCAGACTTTCTCAGAAGCATTCATTCATGTATTTAAAAAGCCATGTACTCATTCACTAATAGCCCAAAAAGTGTGTCTACGGTTTTAAAACTAAGATTAGGTACAGCCCTACTGATACTTCCAGCTTTTCTAGGGAAAGGACTCTGCACATTTCTCTTATAAAATTCTCCCTTCTATGCCCTTTAAGAATTTGGCACAGCTATAAAATATAAATATGAGAGTACATTCATTTTTAAAATAAATTATGCAGGTCTAATTGGGTGTGCATATGTAATCTTTAGAGAATTAATGGTATGTGAATTAGCCAGATGCTTGAATACATTCCTTAAGTTTGCAAAGAAAAGAAGAGAAAGAGAAAAAACACAAGACTTGGTTTTTTGTTTGTTTGATTTTAAATAAATCAGCATCTGTCTTGTAGCCTGTTTTCTTTGCAAGACTGTAGCAATGTGAATTGCAAGCTGTCCTTTCTGTGGCCTCTAAATTATTTCAGATTTCCTTTTTAAGAAAGGAAACCTGCTTCCTGCCACAGATTGATATTGCAGATGTTACTGCTGCTAGTAAGAACAATGAGAAATAGGAGTTACTAAAACATTAGCCAAAGGCTGGTTTTGATCACACCATAAAATACAGAACACAAAATGCACATGTACACACATGGTGTGGGGGATGCTGGAACAGTCAGCCTGCTCACTGAATGTTGGGTGGTACTCCACAGATATGCTTTGCAGGATTTGCAGAAATACTATCTCTAGCAGGAATATCCTCCACATTGCACATCATTATCTCTCAGTCCACGACAACAAAAAGAAAATAGATCTGATCAATTCATTCCCCTTTGTAATCAAGGGATTCACACCCAGTGCTTTCATTGGAGGTTTGCAAATTAGTAACAAAAAAGTAAGCAAATAAACCCCATATGAATATTGCAGTAAGAGTACCGTCCATTTTTCTTATGGGTACCAACGAAAAAAGCAGCCTGCTGTCGACAGCTGTGCCTGTGGAGGGCAGACGGAAGGCAATTGCTATCTGTATGCTGAAGGGACATCCAGAGTAAGTTTGTGACATCTGCTCAAAGCCAGATTCTGTAGGAGGCACGGGGCTGCTATTAGTCACAAGGCCAATGCAACCCTATCAGTTACCAGCAACTGAGGGTGAACCTCTTTCTCTTCCATTATGTATTACAGTTACAAGGATCCAAGGTAGATTCAGAAGGAAAAAAACAGGTATTTAACAGTGACCTGCCATACTGATATGATGGAAGTGGCTCCTGGTATTCTGGGATGACCTGCTTAGTGGCTGTAACCTCCCACTTAGCTGGGTATATGCATTAGTAGGGTGCAAGATGATCCACATGCCAGTCTTGTGGCTATGACCTCTGAGGCTCTGCTCAGATTAGTATACAGATGAACAGGAAGAAAGAGTTAGAAGTATCTAAGACATGGAACAAGATCTTATTGTTTCTGAGCATCACACAATCTTATTCCAACACAGAGCCAGAACTCCGTCTTCCACACTGCTGGCTCAAACCAGTAACTGAGAAAATGGGAAGGACAACACCTTTCTCACCACATGGCTCCACAGCATCTCAGGAACAACTGTCTGTACCTGCTGCCTCTGGTACAGAAGGCCGCTTGCAAAATTCAGATCTTTCCTGGTTTTATTGGTCACCGCACCTGGCAAATACTTGATGAAGCCCAGACAAAATGAAGAGAAAGTCTACAGTGCAACTTCAGACTAAATAAGCAGTTCCAGAAGGCACATTATTGGCTATGAATCACAATGTTTTACGGGATCTGACCTTTAAAATTGCATCAGCTTTCAGAACACTATCCCCTTCAATGCCTAGACAAGTGTTGGAAGCATTAGGAGATACAAGCTGGGCTATATCAGAAGGACTTCTGTATGCTGAAAGTTTGAAAGACTGGATTTGCAGACACAAGAATATGAGGCATCCTGTTCTTCCACAGCCAAGAAAAGGGCAAAATATCCATTAAAATAAGAGACAGCATATACTGAAACTGGAAAGTGCCGCCTAAGGGTGAAAACAGTTTGCTAGAGAAAACACATTTTGTTTTAGCCTTGCCCAAATCAATCAAAATTCATCCCTACTTCTTTCCTGGTGATGCTAACAGCTGAGGATGAAGGTAGCCCATCTGCAAAACTACTCTAAGACACTGAGCTCACAAGCCGTGTTACCAGTGATTTCAACATATACTCTTGTTGCAAAAGACAGGTAAAACCCAGGATTATGTTCAGGTATTTTTATTTACTGAAGTAATGAGGAAACAGCAGAAAGTTCTTGTATAAAAGGATGCCAATCCTTTATCAAGCTTTCCCTCCCATTTAACAGTAAGCAGAACAAATACTATTTTGTTTATAGAACTCTTTCATCAACACCAAGATTACAAAGTCATATGACTCATAGTATAAAGAACGGTTTTCATGTATTTCATTAGGAGTCAGTTTTGGTTAGACTTTTTGTCTGTTCTCTAAGAAAGACGGGAATATTTCTCATATAGGATTCTTAAAAGAAACAACTTTTCCACCTTGAATTAATCATTGTGTGTTTTGCAACAGTAAAAAATTTCAGCACAAGCATCTAATTCTTACTACTTCTTGTGTTGTTCGGAGCATATGTATTAATCACCATATTTTTATTTAGAATTAATGTGGGTTTAGCATTAGATAGCTTCCCATCACAAAGCATTACTTTACATTTAGATCTATTAACCTTTCCCACAGAAGAAATACAAATATCCCTTGTGTGCCATTTCATTTCAGGAACCTGACTCATTTATTTGTTTAATTTTTTTTTTTTTTTGGCCATTATGCAGCAAATTGCAAATGCACTTCAGTCCCAGAACAACACAATTTCAATTGAATATAATTCCTTCATCCATATCCAAGGGAGGAAAAACGGAAGAAATAAAAGGCAAAGCAAGGCACTCGTATTTTTCAGAGCCCACGACAGCGGGGTGCGGGGCTGGCGCTCAGCACCGCGGACAGCGCCCTCCCTCCCCGCAGTGCCCCGGCGCTGCTGCACCTTCCCCTCAGCCCGACTGGGGCAATAAATCCTCACACACAAAACCTCACCCACACACACAACCTCGCTCAGCTCTCAGTTCTCTCTCCGTTCTCAGCAGTCACATCTATTCATTATCTCTTTGCATGTGTGAACACTAATATAAGAAATTAATAAGCACAACTACCATAGAATCACAGAATATTGCAACTTGAAAGGGCCCCATAAGAATCACTCAGTCCAAGTCCCTGTTCCTGACAGGACTACCTAACACTAAACCATATGGCTAAGAGCATCCTGCAGATGCTCCTTGAACTCTGACAGGCTTGGTGCCATGACCACTTCCCTGGGAAGCTGTTCCAGTGACCTTCTCAGTGAAGAACCTTTTCCTAATGTGCACTATGAACTTGTCCTGATGCAGCTTCATTCCATCCCCTCATGTCTTACTGCTGGTCACCAGAGAGAGATCAGCACCTCCCCATCCACTATCCCTCTTGAGGAAGTTATAGACTTCAATGAGATCACCCCTCAGCATTCTTTTCTCCAGGCTTCACAAAACAAGTGATCCCAGTTGTCTCTCATTAAGTCTTGCCCTCCATGCCTTTCACCACCTCAGTCACCCTCCTCTTGACACTCTCTAATAATTTTATGTTCTTCTAATATTGTGGTACCCAAAACTGCACACAGGACTCCAGGTGTAGCCACACCAATGCAGTGTAGAGCAGGACAGTAACTTCCCTGACCAGCTGGTGATGCTGTGCTTGATGCATCCAGGACACAGTCGGCCCTTTCGGCTTCCACAGCATACTGTTGACTCATACTCTACATCAACCCAAACCACCATCAGACTGCTTTGGATGGAACAACTGTACTCAATCTTTTTCAAATTGTTTGGAAAGCATAGTTATGGTAGTTTTCATAGTTATGTGAAATACCCAGCTCAGTTGTACATGAGAATGTCAAACCAGATGCTTACAAAAGTGCCAAGAGATCCTCAGTATCAGAGAAGTTTAGGACTTGCTTTACCTTCTCATTTCTACACCCATGAATGCAGCAATAATTGCACAAACATAAAAGCTGGAGAGTGGGGGTGTTTAAACCTTCCTGGTGGAATTGACCTTACACTGAAAGTTCTAATGTCAGAGCTGCAAGAAAGCATGAGCCATGCCACATACTGAAGGCATTTTCACCCAAGAAAAGCAAGAAAGACTCAACATTCCACTGGAGTCTCTGCAGCTTCAAGGGGGTAGTGGCAGGCTTTTTTGTTCCAACTGCAAGCAAACAGATGTAATGTTTTCCCAGCTCCACTTGCAGAGGTTGATCCATTCCAAATGGTACCGGGCAGGTTCCACAGCTTCAAAATTGAAGTTAGCTTCTGCAATTACTCTGTTTCCTTTGCATGAGAAATAAAACCAAGGGTATTATTATTTGCATTCTTTAACTACAGAACAAGTCACATCATAAAACAACCCATAAAGTAGGGTGTATGGGAGGAAGGGATCACTTGTCAGGAATTGAAAGGAAGACCATGCCAAGACTGAGGATATCTATTATTTCCACTCTTAGTCTCTTTAAAAATGAAACAAACCTAAATGAAATTTCTCACATAAAATGATTTCGTGATACAATGTTTTTACTTTTATACCTCTAATGAACACCATGAACACAGTCAACAAACTAGCTTTCCTTTGACTAAGAACTGGAAGCTTTGCTCATCTCCAGCCTCGACCCTGAATGGGCACTTTCTGCTGGCAGGAACTGATGCTGTTTAGGGTAGTATTAAGGGCAAAGTCTAGTTTTAGGTTCCCCCATTTTTATCAAAAACATTAGTCCATGCTGAACTGGCAAATTTGCCTGTTTCCTACATGCATTTCATTATTCCACTTTACCACCCCAAGAATGAAAAAAGCCTTTAAATTACCTAGTACTTAAATCCTCAGGGGCTGTCTTTCATCTACCAAACTAGTAAAACTAAAGCAAAGAAAGACTAAGCAAAAGAACATTAATTCAGACTCAATTTTCTTAGTCATCTGCAGTGCAGACAAGATTAAGGCACTTAACAGCACTGTGCTACAGACACTGATTAGTTAAGTTATGACAGCCCTTCAAAGGCTGCAGGAAAATAGATTTCTTGGATGGTCCCTAGGACATAGCACAGTTGCTCTGGGAGTTCCCAGGCTCTGTTCTGTTGATGTTATGCACCCCCCACACAGTCATTTGTTCCACAGAGACAGTGTGAGCTGAGAGGACAGAGCACAGCTGCATAATCATGGCAACTCCTGCTCCCCTCCCTAATACCCTTATTTTTCATTCTTGACATTTAATCCAGGGATGCACACCTTCCTCAGATGCTTCTTATGAGGAATTATTAGAAAACAAAATATTTTTTTATTCAACTAAGACTTTTCTCTTTTCACTTTTCTGAGATATTTATTCCAAAACTGCAAATACTGGATCAAAATCCTTTGTGCTCAGAAGTCCTGAAAACATCTGTAACACTGAAGATACCAAATCCTCAGTATCAAAAAAAAAAATATGCAGAGTCCATGACCAATCACACACCCAGTGGTGCAGGGAACAAAAGAAATCAATAATAATGAAATACTATCTAAGTGCTGTTCCCCTGGAAGGTAAGAAATTCCAAGGCAAGTTCTCACCTTGAAGAGGTTATTCTAGAAACCCATCACATTCAGTGTTAGATTGTTTTTAGGAGCATCTGTTAATTTTAAATCAGATTACACACATCATGTGTATATTAAATTAGTAAGCATCTGAACACAGTGGAGATTAAAGAGGTTACCTTGGAAACATTCTGATGTTTGAAAACCAATTTCTAAAAATCCTGGCAAGTCAGAATCCAGGTACTTCTTTGAGGAGAAGCATCTACTTGAATACTTTGCTGGGGGAAGCTTCACACTTGCTCATCTCCCACCTGCTTAATAGTGAAGTCAATTATTACCTACACACTTACATTAACAACCATCATTACCATGTCCTTCACATCCTCACAAGGCCACTCAGTCTCTCAAGGGAAAAGCACTGATGTATAATTTATGGTACAGGTTCAGTCTGGTTTAATGACCATACTGGGACTGGAGAAACAGTTCTAAAGGAAACTTCAGTTCATTTGTTACAGCTACATTAGACTAACTGCGCTGAAGTAAATGCTGAAGCTCAGTAACACAGCAAAGGCAAGGCGTGGTCTGGTCTGCAAGGCTGGCTCATCGAACAGGGCTGTCATACAATCATCTCCATGTCACAGTCCAGAAACCCATTTGCTCTGGGACTCAGTTACTGGAACACTGGGAGGAGTTTATGGGTTTGGGTTCATCCAGGCTAATAATCACGTTTTTCTATTCTTGCACACAGTCTATTAAAGTTCCTACTGATTGGCAGCAAACACATCTCTGTCTCAAACCAAAACTCTCCTCAGAGAAAGAAACAGCAGAAGAGTTGACTGAATGTTATTTTTATTTGTTTAACAAGTCAATTCAAGCTTTCAGGGAGATGCTCTGTTGTGACTTTTAGGCAGACACTTACCAGGTAGACTGAAACATCAATGCCTTTTCATTTAAACTAAGAACCTGAACTGACTCCTATTCAGACAGTCCAATACACTGCCATAGTAATAGCATATGACTATTAAATTCCAGTGAGATTAATCCAACAGCTGTACCTCACAACTACTTATCTGAGCAGGAAGAAATACTAAGCATTTGTCCTTGGAGTATTTCCTGTTAAAGGACTAGAATAGCAAATAAACAGACAACCTTTTCAGGCAAGTAACAATGCCTACTGATGGCAAAGCATTTTTCCAAATGAAGTAACCTCCTACGTAAGACCTTAATATTTGCTTTTCTTTCATTAGGAGCCTGAATGTACCCAAACAATAATCTGCAATGTCCCAGATTGCCCAATTTCAACATAAACCACTAAGAATGTGACAAATCTTTTCATTTAAATCAAAAGCACGTGAGTTTTGGCATTTTTCTAAAAGGATCATTTCCTTGCTTTGAGTTATCACCTGAGTTTTTCCACATTCAAAATAGCTTCCTGGAAGGAAAAGAAGAAGAAAAAACAAAAAGGTTCTAAAGATGACTGTTTAGACAGAGATACTGGATACACACAACCAGACACATTCACACAACCTCTTTGGTTGGGTATAGAAGCTACAACTTGGCTCACACTACCTTTCACCCCTCAAACCACTCACTTCACAACTTGATGAAGGACATGCAGGATGTGGATAGCTTTTTTACGTGTCTCCTCTCACTGTTAATCAGTGCATGCCCCTTGTTCAAACATCTGTCCATCTACACGGATTTTTCTGGGACACCATCAAGCTTTCAGCTTCCATTAATAACAGTTAAAATGCAAATGTCCTAGTTATCATTGTTGGACCTCTCGCTGCCACCCTTGTGGTCTGTGGTTCATCTGATGCCCTGTTTTTCTTTTTTCCAGCTTGCAGATGATAGATCATATTTGTGTGCTGGGAAGTTACTTGAAAAGATATAAAAAAACCTTGGGATGCTGCAGTGAACTCTGCCCTTTCCTTTGACACAGACAGCGCAGACATCAAAAATCTTCTTACTAAGGTTATTTCCTCACAAGAAATATCTGAGGTTACCTCGGGGATGTTCTGCAACTGAGAAGTGCAAGAGTGAGATGAGGCATAAATGAAACATTCGCTCTTCTTTAACACATGGTCTACACTCCAAAAAAGCTCAAGATCCTTGCCTGGAGGTATTGCTATGGATGGATAATAGCATGAGATATGGCCATAAATGTTTAATTTATAAACCTAGCAGCTAGAAAATTATTCAACTAGACTGAAAGCACTGAGGATTTTAATAGTGCCTGCCCACACTAAGAGACGGAAATAGCACCAAGAGCACAGAGACGAGCACAGACACACTTGCATATTTTGGTCAGTGTTGATAATGTTGCATAAACTGAACTTTCGTAGAAAATTTAATCCCTGTGCATGTAGTGGGCAATTTCAGAGATTTCAAGGGCATTGCTTCTACTTTCACAGGATACAGCTTGGCTTGCTGCCCCTCTCTTTACAGGCCTGCCAGCTGCTCTTCCAAGTGCTGGGTTCATCTCAGAGGGGAAGCACTGCAGTACAAAAGCACTAAAGCTCCTACATTTCTCCAGGGCAGTTCTGTTCAGGCAAAGGACCTTTTATACCGTAACTACAAATGCAAACTCATGTATGAGAAAAAAAAGAATAGCAGCAGGGCAGAGAAGCAAGGAAGACAATGACATGCCCAAGACAACTGGAAAAATATGAAGTAGAATTAAACCTAGGGCTAACTGGAATAAATGGCATTGACTCCGAGCCACAGCCAAGGCTTCTTCCCAGCATGTTTCCCACCAGGCTTTAGAGGAGAGGAACCAAAAGGGTAGCAGCCAAACAAATCACAGAGGAAGTCTCTGAATTACTGGCCACCGTATAGGAATGACAGCATCTTGCAAAGGTACTGATGAAGGGACAACTCCACTGGCTTTGTCATTTTTATGCTACAGACAAATAACTGGTGCACCTCTCCTCCATGCAAGGCAGCAGTTCCAATTTTTCACCTACAACCAAGTTTGGCACCTTGAGCTCTTTCTGACACAAAAGCATGACACTATGAATAAGCTACAGCTCCTCATGCCAGCCAAGGGCAGAAGTCTTTTTATCATCTTTCCACGGTGCAAGGCAAAAAAATAAATCCTTTTTAGTGCAGTGCACTTAGCCTCTAATTTGGGAAAGGAAAAGCCTGGCACCCCACCATTGAGAGGCTGCTTGCCTTTGGATCACGCTTGCTACTGTTGTTTTTCAATGAGAAGCTGAAAACTTCTAATAGCTTAAATGCAAGGGCGCTAACCCATGTCAATAAAGCCACGTTCATTTAAAGCAGCAGAAATTTTCATCCCAGCTTAGAGACTTCCAAATCAGACACCAGATACCGAATGAAGTCTCAGTCCTTCAAATATGTGACTAGGGCTCCATATACAAAGAAGACTCTTCTTACTATTCACAGTGCACCCATGTTAGGGGGAACAGGTTTAGCTTTGCCCTCAAAGTTTTAAGTTACTGAGTACGAACAGCAAACCATCGCCTTTATTCATTTCCACTCAAATCCAGAAATATACCAACCCATCTTAAACATTTTTAAAGGAATGGCTGTAAATTCCCATAGTGGTATGCAGTTTTCTAAAACGATGTCCAGCCTAAGGAAAAGATCTCTGGCCATGAGTTAGGTCACATAATAAGACAAAAGAATTGGACCACCTCTCTCGTCAGTTAAAGGGAAAAATCACATTCTTGCTAAATTGCTTTTCAAATAAAGAAACAGTTCCTACAGTTGCTCTTAGAAGCATCTTCTTGAAGTTTCAGAAAGGATAAGGCTCTGCCTTGTTATTCCTGATACATGATCATGAGACTTATGAGAAGAAATTCAAGCCACCGGACTCTTACAGGATACTTAAGAAATTCTGTTTAACAATCATCCTTCTAGCTTGACTTTAGGGCCTCATCCAAAGACCACTGAACAGAGTGGCTGTCGGGTATTGAGACTTTTATCTCTGGCTAGGAGCGTAAAATAGAAATAAAACGGAAAACTGTTTGCTGCTAGCAACCTTTGCAAAAGGCTAAGACAGATGCTATTAGTAGTAGGACTTTTAAAAGAGAGGGCTGACTGCGGAACGTGCCAATTACCTCACTACATACTAAGGTGCCACTAAAGTCCTCAGAAATTCATACCAGCAACCAGACTAAGGAGCCCACAAAACACCGAGTAAACTGCTAGGCGACCCTTGGTACTATTTGTTTTATGGATGCCTTTGTTAGGCAGGGCCTTTTTTTTAATTAAAAACAAAAAATCAGCCTCTTGGGGGATCTATTTTCCTTTCCTCTTCTGACTTCAGCACAAACACACTAGAAAAATTAGAGCCACAGTACAAATAAAAATAGCTGAAGAACTTGCAGCTGTTGTTAATTTCCCAAGTATTCAACATTGCCCATTTAATGATGGAACAATATGCTCCAGTTTCAGTCCTGGCACAAGGCTATCTGAGCAGCAGGCAGATATTTTAGCCATGTGAATGCCAAAGGCAAGTCAACGACTACAGCAAGTAGAGAAATGGAAGGAGGACAACATGATGTAAACCACTGGATGTCCACAGCAAGCATTTTCCCCAGCTTTTTGTTTCTCATTTAATGCTATTAGTTGACTCCCCAGCTGGAGAGACCAGGCTTGCAGACTTACTAGCATGCTTAGCAGGAAAAAAATGTGCTTAATAAAAATTCACGAAGTGGAGAACATTTTTACAGCTGAAGAGCTGATTTTTTCTATTTTAAGTATAGGGTGTTTCTGGTGCAAAATGATTTACACAGGGAGATTTTGCTCACTTATCTCCCTGAATAAACCAACTTGTCTATAGTCTGGATGAGTGGATTTCCCGCATTTCATACAGAACAAAGCAATAAAGTACTCGGTATTTGTAGAAAAAAAGAAATGAAACAAAACATGCCTCTTAAGCTTGGCAAGGAGAGTCTAAATACTAAAACCACTTTTGAAACACTGAAGTCAGATGTGGCAGAAATGCTTTCTTAGTTACACCTCTTGAAGCTCTGCCTTCAGTTGCTAAGCATCTTCTCATGCATACCCACTCACGAACCAGACTGAGCAGAATTAGCAAAGAGACAATGCTTATAAATTCACAATAGCCATAAGGAGCAATGACGTACAAAAGAAAAAATAAGACTTTATGTAGAGGAGTAAAATTCAAAGGCTGAGAAGTGACAAAAAAATTGGGAAATGGCTGATTATTACTGGAAATACAGAGTTTCTATCTTTGTTGGGCTTCATTTGCCTCATTCCCATGCATAAAGGCACAGTTAGATGTCATAAAGCCAGAGTATTTAGGAGTTAACATCTAGTGAAAAAAAAATTTATTCTCCTCTTGTTAAGGGCCCACTGACAGAGCAAAATTTAAAACATGGTAAGTAACAGTTTTGAAGAGGAGGAAAATAAAAATTTTAAAGTAAATCAAAGCTTGTTACATTGCCAAGAGTCCTCTATTATGCTCAGATATGGTTTTAATCTACTCAAGAGAGGAAAAAAAAAAGGCCCCAACAATTCACCCTTGGCCCAACAATCACAAAAGCAAAGGCTCAATCCAACACTCAACAGATCAGAGACTGGTTCAGATAGCTCTACATAAATAAACTGTACGGCAAATGTGAATGAAGTGGGGAAGAAAATGTTCTGGTTGGGTTGAAGAGCAGAAATAAATAATAATTTCACACACAGCCCCATGCCTTCCTGCAGGTAAAGAACAGGATTAGCTTAAATCCCGTTTAAAAAGGCAATTGAAGGCACAGATGTGGCAAAGCCATCACTGCTGAGCGCGTAAAGGCAGGTGGAGCAGGCATCCAGGGCCAACAAGCACTGTGCTCTTGCCCTCAGCCCAAGGGTGGAGAAGAGTAACCAGCTGGATTTGGTGGAATCTTCTGCAAAGGGACAAAGCAATGGTGAGAGCCATGGAGAGCTGGCTGGAGAGAGCTTGGTGTCCAGCTGTTCCTCAGGCTTTCGGGATCTCCCTGACTTCACCCTGCACATAAAAGGTGTCCTCCCTGATGCCTTCCCTCTGTTGTTTAACAGAGCAAAGCCATATCCCTCTGGTGTCTACAGAGACAGCAGCAACACAGCTGAACTCATTATTCACCTTAGATACTTGTTCTGGCTGCCCCCAGCTCAGTCCCTGCACGTATGGCTGCTCCTGTGACAGATGATATTTGCACATAATAGGTCACATCACAGGACAGTAAATGTATCAAGGCATACAGGCATCTATCCAGCCAGGTACAGACCTGCCAGGATACAGTCCCCAGTCCTAAAAGACAGAGCCTTCATCGTTTGAACCAGGAGTGGCTGCTACCCAGCGGTCCCTGATAGGGATCATTCACTGTATATTCTCTGAGAAGGTATCAGCTTCCTGACATATTTCATTTTCTCTATAAAGAAAGAAACTGCATCACGGAAATTATTTTATTCAGCTTTTAAATCTAGTATTAGAGCTACCAATAGTGTGAGCAACTACCTGGCCACAGAGCAATTGCAAAACTAAAAGTAGAGAAACAAGGGAAACTGAGGAAACCTCCAGAAACAGAGAATCACACACCTGGCACCACAGCAACACTCCATGCACACCCTGCAACATGAAGGTGATGTGTGGTATGGGTGAAACAAGGCCCTGGTCATCACTGAGCCCCAATAACCCATTTAATACAGAGGGTTTGGAAGAAGAACTTAGGTGGTATTACACCAATATGAACATGCACAAGAAGTGCTTGTATGACAGTTTGGAAACTTAGGGACCAGAGGATGTTCTTCACACATCAAACCTAGTCCAGCCAGAAGCTTTAAGTGAGATTTCAGGGCTTGCAATCACATCACCACATAACTAGTAAAGGGCTAATTGTGTTTTCTTTTCAGTAGTAGGAGAAGGGGTAGGAAAAAACAGGCAAGAAAATATGCCACACTGTATATTTTGCAGGAAAAAGCCAAAATGAAACCCTACATCCAGAATGACTACATCTGTGAGATGACTCGATTACTCATTCCAGGCACATCCCCATGGACTGCTCTTAGAACAGTACAATGTCCATTTAAACAAAAAGAAAAGAAAGAAAACATCATCAGAAATCCTTCACTTTGAACCTGAAATTAGCAGGGCTTTGCAGTGATATACTGTTGAAATTCTTTACATGTTGTTGTGTTGACTTTTTATAACTCTGTTCAAAGAGAATGAATTATCAAACTTTTTTGTCTGCAACCATCAGACTACAAAGCTCCCTGCTCATTTGTTAAAGCAATCATAACCCCTTGACTCTAGCAGCTGATCTTGGCAGTGGACAGGAAGATCACCAATGTGAGACTGACAACTAAATGGCAAAGATTACAAAAAATAGCAAACCCACAATGCACCAAGAGACTAAGGATGATAATTTGGAAATTATTTTCCTGTTTCAGATCAACTCTCCAAATTTAAGTCTAGTTACCACAGTAAAGGCATTCTTAATGGGTTAGAAACATCTGCTTTAGAACAGATATCAGGAGACTGAAAACAACAGGATGAACATTCTTCAGAGGTTTATAACTACAAAGATCAGTAAAAAGAAGCAAGAAGAGAAGTACATGATGCCAGCACACCAGACAGTGAACTCTCAGATTGCTGCCGATGACACTGATGAACACAAATGAATCAAAGAATAATTAAATTTAAAAAATGTATACATGCAACCACATCCACACAGATGATTGGAAGATATGCTGCAGGGACAGTGAAACAAATCCTAAGAGAGAAAAAAGATCTGGACAAGCAGGAAGGGTGATGATGCTGTGCTGTTCACCCACTTCTGCAAAAGCAAAGAGATGGAAAGGAAAAGTCCATAAGAACTTATTAAATGCTCCTCCGGCTTACAGGGGCACAGAAAGAAGCCTCAGTTCCCATATTAGACTTAATGCACAACTACCAGAACATAGCACATAGCAGAGAGATAGGAATCTTTTCCAAGCTCTGGTTTAGGAAAATTTAATCGTCTCTCCTACCCTTTCACTGACCCTGAGGTCATCTACATCCCTCTTCTAGCATCTGTCTTGTTCTAGCTGATACATTTTAAAATTACTTCAGCTGACCAGACGTTTTGGGGAGCACCCATACTCAGTGTACATCTTAGGAAAGTTTGAAGCTGAAAGCTTTTACTGGAGAAGAATGTTCATGACATCTTTAAATTCAGCAAGTAAAATTAAAAAGGTGAGGTTTTTCTTTTCAGCTTGAAAGAAGGAAAACAAAGGAAGAGACAGAGAACAGGGGATGACCAAAGCTCTCAGAATCTTCTATTGCTTTTGCAGAGGTCTCAGGCAAAGCCTAAACATAAAGCACTAAGAAAAAGGGTGTCAGCAGAGCAGAGGTCTTCTAACCAGCCCAGCTGGGAGGTTTACCATTCAACAGGAAGTACGAGGGTGCAGCCATCCTCACAGGCAGCCACGTCTGAAACCAGACCACTGTCTGTCCATGCAGGTACCCAAACATGAGCAGTGCTTTTGTTTATCTAACACAGCAAAACACTAGAGGATAATATATAAGCAGATGGTACTAGTTTATATCTGTTGAGGGTTGGTAGGTAGTTTTACAGCTTCTGCATACTTTGAAATACACAGTTTGACAACTGTACAGGCATCCTCCAAGGCACGCTTAACAAACCTTAGGTAAATACAAGGCTTGCAGGATTTTGTTGTTGTTGCTCAGTACAAAAGGCTACATGTGTTGGGTCCCATGAGATGCTTCTTTCCCATCCCCCACAACCAGTGAGGTAATGACAGGCATTCTAGCAGAGACATCCTGAGGCTCCTCTGGGCCTTGTGGGGAGACTCCTGCTCTTCAGAGCCAACACACTGTACCTGGCATGTGATGTATAGGGCTGCAAATACATTAGCCGCCAGCACTGCAGGGCGAGAGCATAGGAGGCGGCCAGATGAACCAGTCTCATGCATAAAATGCAAAACCCATCAGATCTCTGTGCATGCAAGCTAACTGGGAAAGCTCCTCTGGTGCCTAGGCAGCTGCCAGCATTGCTGGAAACATTGCAAAGGATATTTACAGAAGACAAAGCCAGAATGTAAAACAAATTATGAGAAAGTGCCGACTTCTCAACCTCAAACAAAGAGCTCACAGCAGCCAGCGAGCAGATGAGTGGGTCTCTGGATTCACTGGCACTTGGTTGACTTCTTTTCAGAGCAAGTTCTTGGATTTGTCACTGCCGTTTTCCTTTGTCAAGAGCCAGTAATATTGTTTTGCTAATGGTTTATGCAGGAGTACTGGAGCCAGCAGCTTGCACACTGGTTGCTTTTATTGGTCCATTAAAATGAAATGAAGCTGATACTAAAGCTTTTATAATCATTTAGGTTATTTCATTATGAGTTCAGGGCAGAAAAGCAACCAATAAGGTGTTATACAACTGAGCAGGCAAAGTAAATCTGCCCCTCACTCTAAAGGAGAAATCCATATGGACTGAAGGAAAAATCAACAGTGGGAAAGTTGTTTCTCCAGAGTTTCTGCTGGTAGACAGCTGCTTGCTGTACATAGCACCACAGAAGAAAAATAAAAGGGAAATAAATTCACCAGAAGTAGAGTTTGACAGAAAGTATGCCAGGACAACTGGTATTGCACATTTATCATTGGCTACATCCAGAAGCCCCTATCAGGAAGCAGGACATGGCTGCACAATCACTACACAAAAAGGGAATAGGGACTACCAAAGTATAAAACGAAAGACACAACAGAGAGCAAGATGCAAAGAAAGAGTAAAAGCAAACAATGAAGCAATATTTCTTGCCCTGACAGCAACTGGTCTGGATACAGCCACTTAACTGCTGCCACGTTTTGCATTCATGGCACAGAGTCCATGGCAGGACCTGCAGATAAACAAGGGAGGAAACTGCAGGTGTTTACTGAAAGCCATTCCCAATGTTTGAGAAAAAGGCAGGATGAAGGAGGCTTATCAAGAACTTCACAGATTTATTTGAAGGCTAGGTTGGATTTAGGAAGAAAACACTAGGAGCAGGACAATAGTACAGGGATGAAAAAACTGTTATTCTGACTACCTATTTATGTTTTCATCCAAGCAGGAGCAAAGCAAGACCATCTTGCAGCATCATGAACATCAAGGAAACCATCAGATGCATCAAGGAAACTCATACCAGTTTCTTTTGCAAACAACCAAACTAAACACTACTGTTCATGTCCCTGTGTTTCTGCAAGTCTTCCTTGGAGTGTAGAGTCAAGAAATACCATGTACCCACAGTAACTGCATTAGCCTTGCAAGCCCACAAGTATTTTTATTTGGGATTTTGTTCTCAACACTTCACTGCTCATATTCCTACAAGAATAGCAAATTTTATTTTTAAATTTTTTTAGGTTTTATTTTTTTGCATTCCATCTACACTGACAAATTTACTGCTTGATTTCCTGGCCCCACGTAAACAGAACTTTATTTTAGCATTAGGCTGTGAAATAATAATTTCTCCTCTTTTCTTTTTTTTAAGCTCTATCAAGTGACATTCTTGAATTTATAGAACAATTTTGATGAGACCTAGGAACTAAGAAGAGGGTTGGTGGTATAATACTACTTTCAATTCATAAGAAAACAAAGAGAGTAAGTGTATCCATGGTCAAAAGTCTCAGAAGAATTTAGTGCTGTGACTGAACCAAGATTATTGTGCTTGAATTTCACATGCCATTCATTCAACTAGCTCAGGTCTAAGGCACAGCATTAAATCACGCTTCATTTACATGACAGAGAACGCACAGATCACTGACTCTAAGTATCAGATGTGCTTAAAACTGCCCTTCTCAAAAAAGAAAAAAAATGACTAGCCATACATCAGCAAAATGTAGGCACACTGTAATGTACAAAGATCTATGTGAACCAGGCTGCATGTATTTGAATTGAAAAAGGATAGGCAAATAGAGAAGCAACATGTCTCTGAGAAAGCAGCACCCAAAGTCCTTGTGGTTTTCCATGAGGAACATCAAAATCACAGGCACATGATTTATCAAAAAACCTCTTTGTTGATGAACAAACTTACAATTACTATAGGCCCACACCTGGAGCTCACCTAAAATATAAAGCAACCAACCCACCAAGTAAGATCCCGAGCAGCTGAACTTTGATTTGCAGTATATCATGTAAGACACACTCAAGCATTAGTTAACAGCCCAACTATGTCATCTGACTGCTACAACACAGATCAAAGCATATAATCCAGCTCCTTTACCAGCAGTTTGAGTCCAGACAACCAAATTAAGGTTCAAAAGGATCCATTTTCTTTATTTACAGCCATACTGAAGTGGATGAAAATGACAAGGATACGAATGTTAACACTCTGCAGATAATTTTCAGTCCACCCTGCATCTCACCACTGTGACTACAGTGGCACTACCGTGATGACAGGGTTAGATAAGGAAGGCAAAATGCAGAGTAGAAAGTGTTTTGAGGATTTTCCATTAATCTCTGTCTCTCCATATACACCCACAAGTGGTAAAATTTGCCTACAGTTTCAAGGGCAGAGCACAGTTAAGAGACTCAAGAGCCTGGAAGTCCCAACCTCATCTCGTAGTCTGTGTCCTGGCACAGGCGCCTTTGCCATCTCTCAGTCCAGCTCTGCCACTAACAGATGTTTGTGATATACCACAAAGGCATCAGTGCCTCAGGAAACCCAGCAGGGACCAAGGATCAAATTGCACTTCCTCAACCACACAGGCTAAAAGATAGAAAAGAAGACCAATAGCCTAATTCCCCCCAAACCACACACACACCCCCCACCTCAAACACAACAAAACAAATTCTACTTTCTCTCCAATGTCTACAACAAAGTTTCATACCATATGAAACTGAGCCTCTTATCTGAAAAACTAGTCAGCTCACTGGAAGAAGACCCAGAACAGATGTTGGCAATGCTGTTTGGTACACCACTGGAAGACACCACCAGAGCAGTGGCAGGACAGCTATATGTAACAAAACTTAATGCTAAATAATAGTGTGAGCTACAAACCACATAACAAAACTTCCATTATGTAATACAGCTTTTAAGAGCCAGTTGTGATATGAGCAGCCTTTATGCTCACGCTGCAGAAGGGAGCTGAGCGTTGGCTGCAGAAGCAGGACATGTACTCCAACTGTCTTCTGACAGCTGCACTTATCCACACTCCTTCAGGCTAAAATCTGTCCATCTCCTCCTACAGGTACGCTGCAGCAAGCCTCTGAGCACTGAATTTTGAAAATTCAGCTAGACTAGTTTCTCTCAGAGGAGGTGAGCACATACTAATTTCCCCCTTGGCCAGCCCCATCAAAAGCAGTGAAGCTTCAGGAGGCATGAGTCAATACGTGCTTTTCAGGTAGGTTTCATGTTCTTTAGCTCTCTGTGTTAAAAAGTCCTTTACTCCACTAATAACCCCTTGCAGAGTAACTGCAGCTAAAAGTCAGTAACACTACTGGAATCCAACTCAAACCAATGAGTTATTTTATTACAGGACCTTAAAAGCTTAGAAATTAAAATTAGCTGTATTTTAAAGATCAGTTTGAGCTCTTTTTCCATACAGGAGACAAATCCCAAATTTTCAGCAGATACTAGTGACCAATTTCTCCCCGAGGAATTTAAAGTGCACCTCTGAGTTCTTATTTCTGCTTTCCAAGAAGTGCTTGTAGCTAGAAATCAGAAGTACAGGGAGGGAAAACTACAATGAATAATCAGATGGAGCAGCTGCCTTTCAAGAAGGGTCTAAAAGGTTTGGGAGCCTTCAACTTGGAAAACAGATGCCTGGGTGATGAGGAAGAGCAAGGTTGAATGCACAGCTGAATGAGGCCAAGTACAGAACTATTATTTGCCAAGCCCTGTAACAATAGCTTCAATGAGTGTCCCTTTTCCTAGCAGGAAATTCATTTAAGAAGTACCTTTTTACACAGCACACAGACAAAATCTGAAATCTGTTGGTGCAGGAGACTGCAGAAGATGACAGATTCAAAAAGGACTAGACAAATCCACGGAAGACAGACCCAAACCAGTAATTAAACAGAATAAAAAGGCAGCTACGCCCTAATATCTCTGATCCAGGTGGTCCATATGTTGGGGAGGCATGAAGGGAATAGACCTCAGACAGTGGGCAGGCTTGTGGCCCTTCCTGGCACAGCACCTGCCACCATCTGAGACAGAGTACAGATACAGACAGACACTTGTCTCACCCATCTGATTTCTTTCAGTCTTGCAGACACACACATTTCTGCATACACAATTACCAAGAGCTCAATTAATAAATGGTGTGAACAGAACACTACTTTGGTCTGTATCTGAAGATGAACAAGGCAAAAGCTTTTATAAAGGTGCAAGAAACATCCTTATAAAGCAAGACAACAAAATCCATTTTAAAAAGTCCTCAAAGAAATACTTGCATTCTTCCACCAGAATAAATTCAGGACATTAAAGAGATTTTCAATCTTGCTAACCTTGACAAAGTTTTTTGAAATAAAACCAGCATGGCAGCGATATTTTTTTTTCCTATTTCATATTAAATAAATGAAATATTCATCATTCTGTATAATCACCACTTAATTGAGTTTTAACCACTACCACATATCTGGGGGCAAGCATGAAATATTAATTACCTAAAACCTACACAAGATGTATAAAACATTTCAGACACATGATCTCTGACCCTACAGAGTTTGAGAAGCAAACCAACCAATCCATCAAAACACCTTCTCCAAATTCATACATGGAAAAGTTATGCAGTATTCAATACTCCATTAAATATTCAGAATTCCTCTGTATAGCTGCAGCCAAAGAATACAAACCCCATCATTCTGCAGATTTATAAATCCATAAACAACCGCAAAGGCGACCTTATGCCTGCAAGACAGAGACCATCCAATTAAATACAAAACCACTACAAGTAGCAGGAGCATCTCCTCTCACCCCTGCAAAGGTCCCACTGAACTTTATGGCCTGAGAACTGGCTAGATGAGGATTTAGAAATGTGTTCCATTTTGACCAACACTGCCCAAACAGCAACATAACACATGGATGGGTCTGTGTGGTAGCTTATTGAGGTTGCTTTTCATTAAAGCATCATGATGAAATGTGCAGAGTTTGGCTGGGGTAGAGTTAATTTTCTTCACAGTAGCTGGATTGGGATTTATGCTGGAAAGAGTGTTGGTAACACAGGGATGTTTTAGTTATTGCTGAGCTGTGCTTACACAGTCTCAAGGCCTTTTCTGCTTCTTGTACCACCATGCCAGTGAGGAAGGCAGGGGGTGCTCAAAAAGTTGGGAAGATACAGTCAGGACAGCTGATCCTAACTGTCCAAAGGGATATTCCATACCATACGGCATCATGATGAGCATATAAAGCTGGGGAAAGAAGAAGGAAAGGGGGGTGTTCAGAGTGACGACATTTGTCTTCCTAAGTAACCACTGTGTGTGATGGAGCCCTGACTTCCTGGGGATGGCTGAACACCTGCCAGCCCATGGGAAGCGGTGAATATACTCCTTGTTTTGCTTTGTTTGTGTGTGCAATTTGTGCTTTACCTGTTTGACTGCCTTTACCTCAACCCATGCTTATTTCTGACTTCTACCACTCTGATTCCCTTTCCCATTCCACTGGGAGAGAGTGAGGGAGAGGTTGTGTGGTGCCTTGCTGCTGTCTGGAGTTAAACCACAACCATCCTTTTTGGGTGCCAGCATGGGGCTTGAACATTTTGAGGTAACAAGTTAGATTGGAAGGGGCTAGATGGAATTTATAGCTGTTATTGCTGTTTGGCTATTAATCAGCAGGCTCCTGTGCCTGCAAGGCTTGCTTGCCTTACTGTCCGTCAGTCTGGTGCTCATTACTCGCTGCTTTTTGCTTTCATTGCTTCCTGTACTTCTGTGCTGCTTATCCTCTTACACTGCTGTGCCTGGGAACATTTTGATAACAGCCATGGCGATGGGCCTGGGCTGGCAGAGGACCAGACCATTGCCGCTGTGCTGGACAGGCTGGAATTCCAGTGTGAACTCAAGTCAAAGGGACTGTCACCTGTGGGTAAGTCCACATGGAGCAGAACACTCCAGGGTGCCTGTGGCTGTAGATAAGCCCATGCCAGAGCAGATACTGTGGCCATGTTTATGCCTGTGCTGCAGCAGATGTACCTCCAAAGGGACTGTGGCCAATGGATAAAAGGCCACGCTGGAACAGGTGCATCTCAGAGCAACTCTGCCTTGTGGATAAGTCCATGCCACAGCAGGTATATCCCTGAAGAACCTGTGGCTCATAGATAGGGCTCCACTTGGAGCAAGTACAACCCTAAGGAACTGTAGTCTGTGGATAAATCCAAGCTGCAGCAGGGTCAAGTTTATTGCATTATTAAACCCTAAGGTCTGGTCCAAAGGGACAAGGAATGGAGATTGTAATGGAAATACCTTTAAATATCTGTAACCCAGAAGCTGAGTTGCACTTTATGGGAATTACTACAGCAGAAACCACCTGAACCAACAGAGGACAAGCCTTAAAAAAGCAGTGCAAGTGCAGTGGTGACCTGACCTGAGTTGGTTGTGGTGCCCAATAATTCCATGCAAGTAACTCCAAACCACCTCTTCTGTCCTGGGTGCTCCCTGTAAGAGATGGAACTCCTAAGTCATGGACTAAATGAACCCAGTGTTCATTGACTAAGGGAATGATATCCACATGTTATACCAAAGGATATGGGTGAAGGGTGGTGGGGGTTAATGAGGACGTACTAGATAGTGTGGGACCTGAGCATGATGTAAATGGAACGGATTCAGTGGTACAGAATGCGCTGGTTCTGGCTGGGGTAGCGTTAATTTGATTCACAATAGCTAGTATGGGGCTATGTTTGGGATTTGGGCTGAAAATATTGTTGATAACACAGGGATATTTTAGTCATTGCTGAGCTGTGCTTGCTCAGAGCCAAGGCCTTTTCTGTGTTTCACACTGCCTCACCAGGGAGGACACTGAGGGTGCACAAGAAGCTGGGAGGGGACACAGCCAGGACAGCTGTTTTTAAGTGACCAAATGCATATTCCATACTATATGGTGTCATGCTCAGAATATCAGGTGTGGGAAGAAGGAGGAAGGGAAGATACTCAGAGTGATAGCATTTGTCTTCCCAAGTAACTGTTACGTGTGATGTAGCCTGGGGATGGCTAAACACCCGCCTGCCCAGGGGAAGCAGTGAATTCCTCGCTTTGCTTTCCCTCTTAAGCTGTCTTTATCTTAACCCATGAGTCTACTAGCTTTTACCCTTCTGATTCTCTTCCCCATCCCACCAGGAGAGGGTGAGCAAGCACCTGTGTGTTGTTTAGTTGCCACCTAGGGTGGAACCATGACATGAAACACTAAATACTTTTTGTGGCTTTCAGACAAATAAAAACCTCTGGAAGATGTTTCTCATTTATAACATTTTCTGACAAACTTAGGCAAGCATCTGGAAAACCATGGTGAATCCATAATTTCTAGATAACATTGTGAGTGAACTTTGCTTGGAGTTACAGTTCAATTGAAGACAAATCACAGATCAAAGCTGCATGGATTTAAATAGAATTTACTTATTTCTTGCAAAATTATGTACCCAGGTTCCAGAATCAAGGTGCAGGAGGAACAGGATAGCCCTGCTCTGGCAAATGATGGAGGAGAGATTAACACTATGAGCAGGCAATGCCTGTGGCTCCTTAAGGTACAATGTCAATGTATCACAAGTCAAGCACTGCCTAAGGCTTTTCAGGCCAAGAGGAAAGTAGATGTGACCAAGGCCATTAAAAAAAGGGGAAAAAGAGAATCCCAGAAGTTAATCTTTCTCAATAGAGGGAATGAAACTGATATCGAGATTTTTCTACTTTTTTAAAAACAAGGTTTTATTAAAGGCCCTTAAGTTCATTAGCTAAAAAACCCCCTCCTAACTATGAAACAGTACAGACTGAAAGAGGATCCCCAGCCCCATAGTCAGAGTGAGCATTGTTTGATGTGAGAACCAACATGTTACATGGCAAGAGATAATTCTGTGGTAGTTGGTCATCCTCCTTAGTACTCAGTAAAAGCATACCAGAGATGCCTCTTCCTCACCTCTGTTAATGGTAGGATCTGCTCAATTCAATCTATTGAAACCTGTCTTTCCTATGGCTTTTAATCCATGGCTTTCATCCATGGCTTCCAAGACCAGCTATGAATAGAAGTTATAATTTCTTAAACGAAAAGAATATGGGACAGAAATCACAAAGAAATGTGCCCATGCCTGACAGCAGAGCTAACAGAAGAACCCCACTTTCCTAAGTGACACTTTAGCCATGGGGCCATACTTTTATATTGCTTCCTATAGAGTATAGTAGATAACACAAGAACACTGGATGGAAAAATACCTTCAAATATATGGAGACATGAATGAGGAAACTGATTATTTCTAATGTAAGACAAGCTCTAAAGAAGTAACTTTTTTTTTCCCCAACAACAGGTAAAACTGGGTTCCTCTGCACCAAACGAAAAGTCATCCCCATCACCAGGATTCATTATCAACTTTGCCAACAGCCTCAACTGAGAGGCAGAGCTCTGAGGAGGTGGGGAGCTTGGGCTGTGTATCCACCCACAGACATATTCCCTCCAGGTCAGGTTTGAGGCTTATTTGCAAGGCACACATGTAGGCAGCTTGTTTCAAGACTGCCTGATAGTAGAACAGAGAATTCTTGGGGGACATTGTAAAATCCAGCACTATTTATGCGCATAAAATCGTGATCACAGGCTCAAGATGCAGGGTTTCCTCCAAGCTTAAATCCACAGCGTGCAACAAGAAATCCAGAATGCAAATTCTACACGTTGGTACAAGTAACTGTAGGGTTGATGCTGCTGATATGCATGCTTTTATTTAAAACTCTTTATCTCTTTTCTTTTAGTTTCACGGCATAGAGCACTTGAATGGTCTCTCCTACCAAGAGAGGTGGCTAGTGGTAAATCAATCATGCGCTACCAGCCCTGTCACCAGCCACAAAAACATAAAATTGGAAAACTGGACTAGTCCAGAAAAAATGTGTATCAGTGGATTATTTAAAAATATTCAGGAAAAAACCCCAAACAAAGCCAATTAGAGCAGCAGACATAAGAGAGACTTAGGAATGTATAAACTCGCCACTCAATGTAGCAAACATCCAGTTCCATGGACATTTCATCAGTTCATACAGATAAAATTTGAAATAAGTATCTAAGACTGCTTTAAGATGTTCATTAAAGGAAAAGGACAGCACCAAAACGAGCCTCAGCATGAGTTCCTAACCTAGTCCCTATCAGACAGGAAGGAGCAGAGGAAGGCACCATGAACTGGCACAGCAATGTCAGGAATACAACAGCCCTGCAAAAAATCTGGTGCTTAGAAAAGATACTACCAATACTCTCAGCCTAAATGTTACATGGATCTATTTACAACAGCCTATAAGGTTGGAAAATGTATACTAGGCATTGCCCTCTCTGCAGCCTCCACTGTACCCATCTCCCTAGTTATTGGAGAGAAATGGTGATTACTTGAAATATATCTCTCCAGTATTCCCACAGTCCTTGCCTGGATGTGCAACATTCAGGACATTGCCCTGAGATGCTCTCAATATAAAAAGGAGGGAAGACAGATTTTTATGAGCTATTTATTAAATATAAATATTTCATGTCATCATATGAATTAAATATGCAGCAGCAGGTGAACTCCAGATAGTGTCAGCTTGATAGGAAAGTTTAAGAGAAATCTTCTGAGAAACACACTCATATTAGGGAGTTGGGCCCATAACTGTATTTTTCACATCCTGAAACCATCCTTCCTGTATGCCTAAAGCAAAAAAAATCCCAAAAATGTTCCACTGGGGGTTTTTGTATCTATTAGGTGTCCAAAAGGACACATCTGCAGAACAGAGATGTGTAACGGGAAGGGAGCAGTAGCAATTGCAGTCAAGATCCACTCAACCCAACTAATGTGCTCTGCCAGGATATGGCAAGTCTGTGTTCATATCTCCCACCCAGGACTCGAGCCTCTCTTGCTCTCCTGGAAGTGAACAAAATTTAACTTCAGGCAATTGGAGGAGACAGAACCTCAAACTTTTGTGTTGGCAGTGTTTCTTTCAACATTATGCATATATTTATGCATTCTATGCATTTGTATGAAATGCATAAATATAGGTGCAAAGACCTATTTTCACCAGCATCCTATCTCTATCAGGAGATAGCAGCAAAAATTTTGGACACTGTGTAAAAAAGCAGCAAGGACAGAGTTCTCTCTTTCTCCAACACACACAAGCAGATTCCTCAAATTCCCCATGTAACCACTTCCCAAGACAAGGCCATGCTGTTTAATTGCAACCAACAGACCTAATATCTCATCCTTTTCTGTCTTTCAATTTCTATGTTCAGTCTCTGAAGGGGTGTAATTGGAATAAACACTGCAAACACAGGTCTCTCTCTTCAAAGAGCATCTAAAACACTGAGCCATGGTGTAGCTTTCCACCTAGCTCAGCAATATTTCCTTTGTACTTTATAAATGGAAAAGAGGGATAATGTCAACAATTGACATAAATCAATTCTAGTATACCCCATCTAGGGTAGGAACTCTTTCAGGACTCATCCAGAGGACACAAAGAAGACAAAACTAGCCTCCTACACCCTGGGCAAATGCCAAGCTTTTCTGAAAAGTTCCACTCTCAGCACACATTGTAAACATGGACTTTCAGTTTCCTATCTTTTGGAAGTGCTTAAACAAAAACAGCCTTTGAAAGTTTTAAACTGTTTTGATGTTCTGTTGTTTCTATTTTGACCTAATCTACTCAGTGGCATTGACCCAATTCTGCAAAATTTTAGACTGTCTTAGGACTGCATGTTCAATGAATGATTAAAACCAAAAAGAAAAAAAAAAGGGACAACAAAGAACCTCACACAAGCGTTAGTTCCTGTGGTATTTCAGAGTGCAGCATTATGAAGACGACAATAAATTAAACAGATTTAGTCAGCTATCCAAAGAGGTCAGATGCAGGTGGACACTTTCGTTAATTCATATCCTACACAAATAAACATTGGCATCACTAACAGGCTGAGGTTAATTAGAACACCAGAAAGTCATTAAGTCTAGTATGCAATCCCAATACAAGTACAGTTGAGTGGTAAATGTGCAAATGCATAAATCAAAAGACAAAGGTTGAGAATCTGGAGGCATCTATTGATCTAAGATTCACTACTAACAGGACACACTGAACAAACATGGTTACAATCTGATAATTTCACATGGAGAAGAGTCCAATCCAAGAAATTTTCCTCCACACCACTCACGTGCCTGCAGAGATTCATTCCACTGACAAGATGCCTTGCTTGGAACTTCCAAAAAAATGCCCATGTTTGTAACTTCATGAAAAAGAAGGGCTTGTTGTAAAGTGTTTATAGTGAAGTCAAAGCAGTTCCCTTATACTGAACTGGAGTAGGAAACTGGGAATCAGAAATCTTAAGTTTCTAATTCTGCTACAAACACCCTGCACGACACTTTTAATACTTTCTGCCCACTTACCCATCTGCACAAGGCTATACATCTGGACTGGATGTGACCAGAACATGCTATGACATATTTAATAGTGCTTAAGTACTATGAATCCTTCTGTGAGAGATGCCAGACAAGCACACTTTTTGTCATTACAATCAACTGCAAAATTCTGGTTTCCCATAAAAATCTAAGTACTGGCAAAGACTTCTGTAGCGTAACAGCATGAATTGTTCTTTATTTGATTACTTGTGTTTGAATAAAGCATGAAGAAATACCATAAATGTACAAATAGATTTAATCTAATTTGGAAGATGGATAGTTGGAGAAGCTGTTACCATGAATACAGCACATATATCAAAGTCTAGGACATCATTAAGAAAGAATTTTTCCTCTAGAACAACATAAAGCACTGAAAGAGAAAAGAACGGTAATTTTTTTCAGCAGTTGAAGAGCCAGGTATTGAAGTCAGGCACATGATGTAGTTTTGCCACCTTCAGCCCACACTCTAGGATCAGGCATCCGAGTGTGAGCACCTCTGTCCCTGCGGGTGCAGGCAGAGCTGGCAGGCAGGAGCTGTACCTGGCCCAGTGGCAGGACGCCAGCCCTGCTGGCCATCATGTTGGCGCCACAGGCACAAATGTGGCACATGCCATCAACTGGCTGCAAAAACACCTGCCAGACTGAGGGACAGTCAGGTCCAGACACATCCGGCAAGCCTGCATAGACATGAGATCAATCCCTTGGAAGAGTCATTTGTTCCTGCAGATGGCTTCAGAGTCAGACCTCAGTCCTCCCTCAACACCCGGGTGTTTATAACCCTCACATGTGAGGCAGTCACCTTCAGGGAGATGTCCAGGGAGTCACCAGCAGGGCTAGAGTAACACTTGCAAATACTGACAGTGAGATTACAAGTGCCATCCCTACCACAGTGAAAAAGGCTGCCAAGCTTTCTCTAGGCAGTATCTGGAAACGCAGTACTAATTGTCCCTTCATAACCTTGCTTCACATCATGTCTAAATGTTCTTGCTTGAAGGAAAGATTTTTTACAAAGGTTTCCTGCTTTCAAGCCTCTCTAGATGCTTTTTAAAAGCTTGCTGCAGGAACATTTCAAAAGGGAACTTCTTAAAGTTATTAATTTGGCTCCATCAGGCACTTACAGACAGCAGAATATTTGCAGGCACTGCTCATCTTTTTTCCTCCCTTGGACTTGCTTTTGGAAATCTATTTAACTGAATCTATTTAACTGAACTTGAACCTTCATAAGAAATTTAATATCTTTACAGTCTATTTTCTTTGAAGAGAAGAGATGACCAATTAGGATTGGAGTTCAAACGCCAAAACATGGAGCCCATCATGCTCCTTCCCACCAGTGAGAGTTCTGCCATCACATCCAATACAACTGCTAAGCTCCAGCTGAGCCCCAGGGATTCTGTCACAGACTAGCAACCCACATGGTCAAAGCCTGCATCTGGAGGTATCAGAACAAGGAAGGTAACACCTACTAAAGTCAATCAGATTATACATGCTGCATGTGACACTGGCAAAGCAGACAAAAGTAAAGCAAAATCTTGTATGGTGTCTCTTCACCAAATGTAAAAATTGCCTTCATGCCTTTTTATACCATACTTAGACACCTTGAACCATCTTACCCACACGAAACTAAGAATTAATGTTTTTCTTTGATCTTAGGCAGGGGTTTACATACATACCTCTCAATAAAATTGATGCAAATGAGATACCATTTCAGTTTCACTGGTTTTAAGAAGTTAACATAGTACACGAATTTTGGCTTCCTTCTCTTTTCACTACTTCACACTTGCCTATCAGTCCAGATAGGATTATTTTTAATGTATCTGTACAGTTGCAAATTAAACAGTTTTCACATTACAGAAGCTCCCATAACAGCTCTAACACATCCTTACATGCTTTTGCACAAAAACTCTCAACTTTATGCACATCTTTTTCAAGATGTGTAATTTGAGACTGAAAAATTAAGTCCATTTAGCATCTGAGAATTTACATGGCATCAAAATAATTTCATATTACCCATGGTCTGTGCCTGCCCTTGTCCTCTACAGTTCAGAGTGCTGCGCATGCAGTCTCCTCTGCCTACTTTCCATCTACATTATGCAACAACCATATGTTTATTAAAAACATTCCCCTAACACTCCTTTGCCCTGACAGCAACAGCAGTATATTCCAGGGTTGATACCCTACTAAAAGGAAGAGTCATAAATACAAAGGAGAAAGGGTCTGTACACAAGGCAGCCGACTGTAACAAGGAGTCACCCATTCTGCAAAGGGAATTCTTGGGTGAAGCTGCAAGCTGAATTCTCAGATCTCTAGTCCAACATACAAAAAGGAGAAAAAGCATGCTAGGCAACAGATATTCAGGCAAAAGGCACAGGCTGGAAATCTTTATTTCTCTCAAGGAAAAAGGATTTAAAATTATTTTTTTAAAATTTGTATCCAACGCCTAACTGCAATATGTGAGAAATGGATTTATAAGGCACTTTTAAGGGCAGATGGTACAGCCTTTTCTTCTGCAAGTAGGGAAAAGTAAAGAAACGGGAGAGGCAAAACCCATGTGGGAAGTGGTTGTGCCAGGGCTGAATCATAGATGGAACTGAAGAAAGCCAAGAAAAGAAATAAAAGAGGAAAGTACAGAAAAAAACATTTTAAAAAGAGAACAGGGACCCAGCAGCCAAGGAAGTGGAAACTATTTCAAGTCATGAAATCAATAACGCAGAAAAGAGACAAGAAAGCCATCCTAAGCCAAGAAGGGTGGAACAACAGTCCAGAGCAAGGCTGGGAGGAGGAGGAGGAAACCAGGTCAGAGCCGTAGGTGGAGAGAGGATTATGTGGCAGCTTGAAGATAAGGTTAAACAGCTTGAGCTTCAGGCAGCAAGTGATGAGGAGCTGAAAAAGCAATTCAAGGTAGAGAAGACATCGTAGCTGTAGCAAGGAGAAAAGGTGGCAAACTGTACCTTCAGGACAGTGAATGGGAGGGCATATTAAAACCACACAGAAGAAAAATTTTTAAAAAAAACCCCAAACCCATAACAAAAAAACAGCAGCCACCCAGACTCCAGAAGCTGAGCTGAAACATTTTCAGAACCAGGACTGATGTTTTCAAATGAACCACTGGCATTCACAGAGTTTCTTTTGCTCATTTCCTCTCTCTGCCACAGCCTTTCATCCAGCTTCCTGCCTTCTCCCAAGCTATCCCGAGCTCACCCCTGCACAGCCTTCTCAGGGCTAAGAGACTACAAGGAACAGCACCCATCTCCTCCACAGTTTCTCCCTTCTGACTTCAATTAGCATTACAGAGCTCTCACTGGCTTTGGCAGCATCTGATTTTTTTCATGAGTCACCTTCCCTTCTGCAAGCAAGGAATAAACCCACGAACAGAGATGTGAGTGGGGCTGAAGCACACATGGTCTTCTCAGTTGTCTCAAAGCAGCCTCCTTGCTCCTCATCAGGATCCTGGAAATTGTCCAGCCCTGAAAATATCCCAGCACCTCCCAGACACTTCTCACCTCAGACACTAGGGTGGGGGGAAGAAGTACTGGCAACTTCAGCATGAAAAACAGATACTCTAGGAAGCAGGAGAAAGCGAAAATGGCCCCAGTTCATGGAGAAGCAACATGTGTTCCCTCCTCCACCATCTGCTCTGCCTGTACATCGCATGTCCTCATAAGGATGCCACAGGCAGGTGGCACAGGCTCATCAAGAGCAGTTGGATACCTCCACCGCACCTATGGACCGGGTCACACCACACTGTGGGGCAGGGGAAACAGGAGCTGATGTGTCTCACCAGAGCAGCACACGAGCAACGGAGCTGCAGGGTCTCTGCAAACACACACACATCAAGCACAAGTATTTCACTCTGTGCCACTGCCCAGCACCCACTTTTTCCAGTGCTTCATCACTGTGGATGGCTATCACAGAAATAAATGCATATTCACAAGCTATTCTTAGCGTTCACCAGAGAGGCGATTACCAAATTACCCAGTTACATAATCTCTTTTATATAATCACTACGATGCTTTTCTCCTTATGCAACATGGACAGTGACCCTGGCCAGCTGAAGTAGCTGCTGGCAGCTCCACGGGCAGACGTGCTGCCTAGTGCAGGTGCACAGATGAGCGACAGCAAGAGCTGCTTCAAGGCGACCAAACTTTTCAGTGTAAGTGTGTGCCTTCAGCCCGGGGAAGACACCACCATCCCTGCCCACAGGGCTGCAGAAGCTGCACAGAGCAAAGGTCACCTGCACTTCAAGCTGGTTGAGACACCAAAACCAAAGGCACCCGGCACCCTCCAGGCAGCCTGTCCCAGCACTCACTGGAAGCAAGTGGGATATCTCCATTGACTTTTAATAGCCTTTGGATGGAGCCCAGGATTTTATTAAAGCTCAGGGCTTTAATAAAAATAGGAAGTCAAGATTACTAAAGAATTAAAACAAGCTTAATCCAAATCCCCCTGGCTTTGTGCCACAGCCATGCCTGTGGTTTTTGTCCACAGGGGAAACCAGGTGAAGCTGCAACCTAAATGTGTTCCCACAGGGTGCCTTGTGATAGGCATACCCGCTCACAGAGCCAGCAGTGTGGGTCAGCATAGCCACGCCAGAAGTTTTACCAGCCAGGTTTTGGGCATATTCCAATGTGTCTCCTACAGCATTTTCAGGATTCCATCCAATGCCTTCTAGGAACACCGCAGATACCTATCCAGATGATTGCCACATACAGGGTGTAGTGAGACCCAACTTGCTAATAATATTCACCGTGGGCTTTAAGGAGTCAGCATCAGAAGTATTACCCACAGCACGTCAGAAAACAAATCTAAGACCTGGATTTCAGAAAACAGAAGCTCCAAGATCCACAGATCACCTGCAGATCCCGAAACACTTTTCCATCACCATGCTGTAAGTTCAGCATTAAGTTCAGCTGGCTGCATGGTGCTGGCATTATGCGAAAGCCCCAAACTGCCTTAGGTTTTCCTCAACATTACGCAACTTGTAGTATCTGGCTATTATTAGGCACTTATGCCTCCCCTGCTCCCTAGCTTCCCTAGAAATACAGGTCATCCTAAGAAATATGCAGGCAAACACCCAGCCTTAGTGTAGCACTATAATATACTTTATGCAGGGATGCATGCACACAAGTTTAGGAACAGAAACCACTATCGTTTCAGCTACAGAAAAAAAAATGAAGCAGCTTAATGTTATCTTACACTATCTCAAACTACAGGATGACCCAGTTCTGAAGAGTTTTAACCCAATCCCATATGCTATTAGTAGTTCTGTATCACAGCCAGGAGATGTGAGTTGCTTTAATCAAAAAGCAGATCAGAGCAGAACTGGGGTCCCTGACGCAAAACTCCACTGCACACGTCAGGACCCATCATGACAGCACTGCTTGATAGTTCAGGATCAGCAGGCATCCTCTGCACCATTGCTGCTCAAAACATTGAAAATCATGGTTATCATTACTGATATATGTTTGGGATAGGCAAGACAGCACTCAAGATAGGAATATCTTATGTCAGCCTGAAAAAGAAAAGCAGACCATGAAGAAGTAGATTTAAAACTTCTTACGCACCCATCCTTCCCCGTTTTTTTTTTTTAGGCTAGACAATTGTCTGATCATTTGAAAGCAGCATGTTCAGAGATCATGTGTCCTCTCTTTTGGACTGAGACTCTGCCAAACTTAGTGGCATGTGAACAAATGAAGGTGGACTTTCATACTCATCACCCTTCCTGTAATGGGTTAAACCCCTGGCTCCAAATGCAGCAGGGAAATAGGGCCCTGAGCTGGAAACACATACTGTAAGAGAGCCAGCAGTGAATTCCTGAATCTCACATATACCAGTATTGAGATAATTATCTGTAGCGATGAGCAATGCATTTTTCCCCCCCAAAGGAGCAGAAATGAAAGAAAATGCTTGACTCATCCTTGCCTGGTTTTTGCATCAAAAGCTGAAGCACTTACAGTCACTCACCAAACACAGTGAGAAGCACCAGCTTCCACATTTACAGATATCATGAGGAAAGCAGAAAGGAATTCATTAAGTTAACAGGTTTTCTATCCACTTCAGTGAAGAGATTTTATTAAATTGGAAGAAACAAAACACTGAGCAAGACCTGAGCAATTCCCCAGGTAGAGACCCTTACACTCTCTGTTGTCATATCACCATGTCTAAACAGTGCTGCACAGTTGGATATCAATCTCCTGTGCTGAAACTAAAGGGACTGTGCTAAAACCAGCAAGGTATAAACATCTGGCCTCCTCTGGCTAGACAAGGAGCATCTACTGTCCAGAAAGGGAGAAATACAGACTCTGACCAGGACACACAGAAGAATTTTGTTAGTCTACCTACAGCCATCAGATACGCATGCAGAAAGACACAACTGTGCCAGCCAAAAAACCCCAAGTCTGCAGCAACTCAGAAAAGGCCCATCTTTGCTACTACAATCATTGATTTCATTTTTCTTTGCTAGTATACGTTCCCTGACAGGGCTACTTATTTATTGACAACGAAACCCTCTGGATCACAGGCACACTGCCTGCTCTTAACCCCACAGCAGGACAAGCCTGTCAGTGTAACTACACTGCTGGCAAGACCAAGCTAAGCAAAGTAGGTCTACAAAAGCATCATCCTCCCTTGGGTTTTAGTGCCACTGACTGAGGCCCAAGAAGATGAACATGTGCAACAAAACGCTCCTCTCATATCAAGTATAACACGTGCTACTCATCATCTTCAGTCTGCTGCCAGTGAGATCCCTGCCACCTTCCCACATGCTCACGTTCCTCTCATAACCATTTCATTTCAGAGCTCCCCACTTCTTCATACTCTCAGGGAAGATCTAAACAGACTGGAATGCATGCAACTAGAAAGGCATAAGAAAACATTAAACGTAATTACCTTAGAAGGACAAATCTTTAGAGGTATTGGCTACATTCCTGGGGTCCACAGCCCTCACATCTTATTCCAGCAGCACAAGACCTGGGAAAGAAGGATCCATCCTCAAAACTACTGCCAGCTCTTTAGTTGCCTGACGCCTATCAATGCCAGAGGTGGGAGACCAAGCCAGCTGGCATAGCATCATTCCAGCTCCAGCTGGAAAGGATGAGCTGCTTACAGAGGGCTCATATGCAGCCAGGATTGGAGTCTGGGTACACTCTCACCACCCCCCTTCATCACCCTTCACAAATGGCCACTTTCCACTGCCTCTGAACTTTGAAACAAAGGCCCGGATCACTTCACAGTCACTTTCCATGAAAGGCCAAGGTTTTGGGGTTTTTTTAGACCTCCAAATGAGAGAGGTGGAATGAAGGGTGCAGCAGAGGAGCGCTGTGTTTGTAGTTACCTTTGGCTGGACCTGAGGACAACAGTCCCTCCCATGCTGCAACTGATGCTGGACCTTCCCCAGAAGTACAGTCTCCATCCATGACCCTCTCCTGCCCCACAGATGTGAAAGGCTGCAGAGGCCATTAGCTACTGGTAGAGCACTTCTGCTCTGAGAGACACTTGGTAGGTGATTTGGGAAAATGATAAGACCAACTTTTCCAGAATAGTATCTAATGGCATCTTTCAGGGAAAGGGAAAAAAAAAAAAAAATCAGACTCTGCTAGTTTTCCCTTTTAGCAGAGCATGGAAAAGGTCTGCATGATTGCCTTCCACTCCAGTACAAATCCAGTATCATCTAGGGACACAGTTTAGCAGTGGATGTGGCTGTGTTAAGTTTACCATTGGACTCAATTACCTTAAAGGTCTTTTCCAACCACAAGGATGTTATTATTCTCATTAGGAGACACCTAATGTACTGAAACAAGAAGTGTGCTACTGAGACGAGCAGCCCTGCTCCAAGCCATACATTCTCCCTCCTCCTTTGCAGCAAGTTTCATGATGCTATACCACCGTGCAAACCTCTGCTGAACCAGTGGAAAACTATTCCCTCTCACTTTTTTTCCCCCAGCCCCTTCTTTGTGGCTTAGTCATTCATGGCATCAGTGGGTTGATATGATCCTTTTGTGGTCCCAGGGTCACTAGACCTGCAGGAGCTGGCAAAACCGGGGATTAGAGACCACCCTTGCCAGCAGCAACCCACATCTTCATTGCATGAGATACAGATTAGAAACCGCTTCTTGCTAGTTCCTTTCCTTTTAAAAATTTACCAGACTGAAAGCTGAGTCATCGAGAAAGAGGAAGAGATTTTTAGTTGAGCTATTTAAAACACAGGTGTAGCTAACACCTATTTAGCACGAAGATGAAGACACTTCTGAAGAAAGACATTTTTAACTCAGCAGTTATAACTCTTCCATTTAATATGTGAGAAATCTGTCAAGATACATTGTTCTCAGGAAAAAAAAAAGAAAAAAGCATTCAACAAACCCAGATTCCCCTCTCATGCCCTTCTGAAGTACCAGTCATGGCATTTCATCTCATATCTTACTGTTCTGGTAACAGGAAAGTGATAATAATCCACTATTTAGGACCTTAGCTTTCCCTTGTCTTGAAACTGCTATTTAATGCCCAAGATCCCAGGCTGTGTCCCTAGACTTAAGACAGACCTAAGATTCATTTTCCAAAAAATGCACTATTCAAGCAAACAAAAAAAGCTTTTAGAAAGGCTTTGCCTCTTGCTAGTCCAAAGAGAGTTTCTATTTGCAATAACAAACTCTAACATGATTTCAACAAAACTTTCAGCAAAACAAACTCAGCTGCATTGCTGAGGATACAAAGCAAAATAGCATCATCAAAAATTAAGACACAAAAAGTAAAATATGCTAGCTTTATGTAATGGTTTTTCATATGGATTTTACCTTCTATCACAAAAAAATTGAAGTAAATTGGTAGCCACCTTGCCCCAATAAGATATAATTTTTATTTTGAATTCTGTAGCATAAGCTCAAGCATTAATCTGTTTCTGCCTGTAAATTCAGCCTACACTGATGACCAGAGCAAGCCTCTATATGGGCATACTCATTGCAGTTTTTCTAAGCCTCTTCTTAGTGGAGTAAACCCAAATGAATTTGTATTAAACCAAAGAGTTTGAATTGATCCCTTTTTTCACTGATTTTAGCTAAATCCATTTTAAAAGAGCACCTGAAGTCTAAGGGCTTGCTTTCATCAAGTTTAACACATCCTTCCAGCCACCTGCATTAGCTGAGTGGAAAGTACCAAGAGAAAAGAGAGTCAGAGGACTTCCCTTTTAAGAAGAAAGAATAATGGAAAGTGCTAAATATTTTTGAGTGCTCTAAGAAAATATAAACAGATTTTATAAATGCTTCTTCTAATTTAAACAAAAAAAACCCAAACCAACCAAGCCCAAAAAACCCCATTTACACCTCCTCTTAGAGGGCGCAAATGGCAGTCGGCCACCCATTCCCTTCCCACAACCAACACGAATCTGTCTCCTCCTCAGCAGGAGCAAAGTGAGAAAAGTGTGTGAGCTCAGTCCTCCCGCCTGGAAATCACAGCCCATCTCACTGCTGTCAAGAGGCAGGGAAGGCTTGCCAGCACCAGTTGGATCCCCAAACTAGAAATCATAAGTAAGCTCTTTCCTGCCTTCACCCAGCAATGCAATAGCTGCTTTGCAACCAGCTGCAGAAGGGTAAGGAAAAAAACCCACCAGAAATTGTTTAAGTTGCTAAATCCATTATGTACCCAAAACTAAAAAGCAGGAGAGGGTTAGTGGACACATTTACACTAACAACTCTCTTGCAGGTTTTTTGGGATAGACTTTTCCCCTTATTCCCCCCCAACCCCCACTGAAAGAACAAGAGATAAAGCATCAACAGGGTTAAATATCAACAGTACGGTGGACTTCCACAGAGAAGGACATCACAGAGACAACAACACTGGTATGCATGCACATTTGTACATTCAAGGGTACATACACTCTTACAGTACTTTCATATAAAGGAAAACCTGACCACTAATGGATAGAAAAAAATACCAGAAACAAGGTGGGAGAGGAGGATGGAGTGGTCCCCATAATCCTCATGAATTCTTGAACTCTACCTGTGCCTACCATGATCAAAATGTGTAGGTTTTTCTTTAACTGGTGGGTTTGCTCATCTTAATGTTCTTGTTCCTACAAAGACTAAAAAAACACCAAAAAACAAAAAACCCACAATCAATCAAAGAAAAACCACAAACAAACCTCTTTAGGAAGGACAGAAATTTTCAGTTTCTCTGATTTGATAAAACCTCTCCTGTTGAAGTCCACTTACAAAAATAATACTAAAAGAGCTCAACACAGCAGTTAACCAGCTGAGGAGCACCAGCCAACTTTGCCCTTACTTAAACAAATCTTGTATGACAGACTGTCGGGAGTGTTTGAATTTTCTTTCAAGATAACACATTTTGCTGTTCCTATGACATGTCCGTTTTCTTGTTCTTTTTAAAAAAGGCACTTGACTCTTATGTAGTATCTTTTATCTGACAAATTAACAAGAGGACTATAGTGATCACTTTTTTCAATCATCCAATTATCAGTGTTTCTATCAGCATCCACATTATAATTCTCAGTAATGAGAAACTCAGTGTGTAGAAATATCAACACTAGTATTTCCAGAAGTGAGGTTCTCAACTTTTTATAGCCAAGTGGAAACCTTTGTAGAGGGTTCTCACACACAGCTCACACCACCTACAGCAACTACTGCAGGCCTCGCTCACCTTAACTAAGAAGCTTAACTTAAATATTCAGACAGTTGTGTTAGCTCCTAGATTCTCCCGGATACAACATATGGGCCAACCACAGGCTTAGGCACCTAAAATTATTTGACAGTTTTGAAAGTTGAGGCTACCCAGCAAGCTTCTCTGCAGCAGTAACAATAAAACACTTTTATTACCACTGCAGCACAGACAGGGTCCTGTATCGGCCTGAAACAGCTCTGTTCAGCTTCCCCATCCTTGAGCTGAGCTTCAGCTACTGAGCTCTCCTCCATCCAGCACTTCTACAGCTTGTGAGAGAGAAAGCAATCACTCAGTCTGAGAAGTAAGCCCCACAGAGACACTGGTGCCCTCATTTGGGCTGAAAATAAGCTTGCTTCATCGGCGGGGTGGGGAGACTGCCTGTTTAGTTTTATTTTTTCCCCATTCCAAAGACATCTCTATTCATTAAAGTCACATTTAAGTTCAGACAGCCAAAGCCCTTAGGATCACTGATAAAACAGAAGCAGAAAATCTTGATATATATGCCCCAAACAGGCATCACTTCAGGGACCTCCTCAAATCTTTCCATAAAACTGAGAGCCAGCTGAGACAAAATACAGTCCTGTTGACAGAAACACAAGCCAAGCTAGCAAGCAAGACCACTGGTTATTTGTGAGTGCAGAAATCACATATCTCAGTACTATGGTATATCAGATATCCAGGCTCCTGGTGAAAAAGGGTATTTCAAGCAACTGCAGTTAATAACACACTGCTATCTCCAAGTAGCCAAATTAATTTGAAAAAGACAGATAAAGATTCAACATTCTTCATTTCTTCCTGCAAGAACCAAAATTACCTGTCAAATTGTCCACCTCATTTTACCTTACTTGTTAAACTGTTCAACTGCAATTAAGTCATGAGCAAAACACGTGGCATCTTTGGCTTTTCTCCCCTAATAACAAGGTCTTCTCAGAGCACAGCTTTCTCGGTCCTGGGGTTGGAGATTTTTCTTCCACCATGGTGCAAAGTGGAAAACCCTCATCAGAGAAGAAAATTCAAAATTAATTCCCCTCTCCCACCATCACAGTGCTCTAGGTGTTTCTGTCATTAGTGCATCTCAAGCTTGTCTAGAACAAGGACTGGCATTTTAGCATCAAGAGCCAGCAATTTCTTATGTGTAAATCCTGCTTTGATGGTGTTACCTTTAGTCGCCTTCATGAAACCACACCCACCATTCCCCTGCCCCTCAGCCCCTCTTCTGCATCTTCTGCCTTTACACCAGGAACAGCAAACCACCACTTCCTTGTGGGAGACTGGGACAGCCAGCTACCGACTAGGCTTCAACCTGAAAGCCACGAACACACACACTCCCCACATCCAACCACACACCCACCATGAACTTGATGTATACTTAATTGTGAAGGAGTTCATTCCTTTCATCAATATAACCAGAAACAGTGGCTTTGCACTACACAAACATTTTCAACAAGTACTTCGGGTAATCTAACCAAGGAAAACTTGGTTAGAATCAGTAAACTACTGCATAGTGCTCTGACAGACTAAATGGGTTCCTCCACATAGTATCTGGGTAACAATCAGAGCCTTTAGCAAAACGAAGAATCAAAACCGTATTTCTCAGTTCATGCTCTGTTCAATAATAACTAAGATCATGCTGAAGGTGCAAAGAGATTTAAAACAATTCCAGCAATGCTATTTCAGATAGTATCCAGTACAGAACTTTGTGCAGAAGACAGCGAAAGTTTCATGTATCAAAAACCTTCAAAACAACCACGTCTCCAATTAAGTTATTTAAACCCTCAGCACTCTGTTTCTGGGCCTGTAGAATACAACCTTATTTACACAGCATCTCATTTTAAAAGGTAACCTAAGCATTTCCAAAAAAGAAAAAAAAATCCACAAAACCAGGTGGCAAAACAAATATTCTAGATTAAAATAAAAAGGGAAAAAAAACACCCCACAATTAAAACCAGTACAAAAGCTTAAATAACAGCAACACTGGCTAGCTCCAATGAGGATTTATGCAAATTACTTTTTTCAAGCACGAATGATCTTTTTCAGCAGAATACACGTTAAGAGAGCAGAGACATCTAATCAAAGGGATCCTGAAGGGGCAAAACCCTTCACAGTCTCAGATGAACAAAATCCCTCAGGGAAATGGTGGTGTTTGTTTCATTTAATCGACATTTCGCTATTCCTGCTTTCTGAAGAGCTGCTGCAGAGTCAAGAGCAATTGAGGGCCAGGATCGGGGCCAGGTTTACAGCCAGGGTAAGGAGATGCAAACCAATTAACTTGTAAAGAGTTACATTTATTTACATTAAGCGGTGATTTTGATCTGAGTGTTTTAATGGGATGATGCTGGATGGCGTAGTGGGCGACACACCAGAAATCATTCATCTACGTAGGTGGCATAAACATGTAGTAAACATAATTTTCATGAATTATATCCATTACCAAAAGCAGTAATTACACAGCCAGCACTCTGGTTTCCATGTATGGGTTTGGTAGCATGTTGTTTCTCAAAAAAATTAATTCATTTTCTGTCTAAACTGCTCCACCACAGAGGCAACACAGCTCTTTCGCCTCTCTGACACTTTCAGCTGCACTGCCTCTGGGCTTTATAAATGTAAAGATGTACCTAAGACAAGCCCACGGGTGTTTCCGAAGTCACCCCGGCACGCTGCCACCGCACGTGTCCCGGCGATGACTCCAGCACGCTGGCAAACCTGCCACCGGCAGCCGCACATGGCAGCGTGCCCGCACGGGTCTGTCCCAGGGGGGCTACTGATGCCCGCCCCGCCTGCCCCCAGCCCCAAGGTTAAACCATAGACCAAGAGACAGCTCGCCGCCAGAAAACATCTACCGATCCGCCCGCTGAAAAAGAAGAGCCGGTTTCCCAACCCCCCGATCCAGTGTCGTCCCATCCCATGCGAGGGAGGCTGAAACTAGACGATCTTTAAGGTGTCTTCCAATCCAACTATTCTATGATTCTATAACTGCGTGGCACAAATCCCCCCTCCAATTACTGAAAGCTCCTAATTCACTGTTTGCTTGTTTGATTGTTTTAAGTACGAAGGCTGCGCTATCCAGGCTTTCCCAGAAGTTTGACCACGCTGCTCGGTGCCGCCACGGTTCCTAGTGAGCTGATGCCGCCGCACCTCTACCTACCTCGCAATGAACACTTTGCCCACGAAAGGCCACTTAAAATGAAAATAAGAGATGCACCTTCCGTTTAACACTTTACTGACAGGCGCACGCTTTGCGTCCCCTGGAGAGTCTGCCAGTCTGCTGCGAATGGGCAGCTTCCAGCAGCTTGTGCCCCTGCCTACAGGTCCCGTCTTACTCTGCTCCATCACACCACGGATAATCTTCCTCTGCTGTTGCAGTAAGACCCCGGACACCCGGCGTGCCCTGCCGCCACGAACGCCCGTGACCACCGCAGCCGCGCCGGGTCTCGCACAGCCCGGCCCCGCAGCTCCCCAGCACCCCTGGCCGCGCACTGCCTGCGGAGCCAAGCCCGTTCCGGCAAAGACATTACCCCGAAATAAATCACCTCTCCCGCACACTCCCCGGCCTGGTGACGGCTGCAGATCCCCTCCGTCGGCCGCGCAGTTCCAGGTCGCGACCGATGGCGGACCCCCGCGGGGTGAACCCGGGGCTGCCGCAGGCGCCGCAGGGCAGCGCTCCCCCCACGGCCCACCTCACCTCCCACAGCAGCGAGAGCAGCAGCGCGACCCCAGAGTGGAAGCGCTTCATCTCTCCTCCTCCTCCTCTCCCTCCTCCTCCCGCGGCGGCGGCGGGCTCGCCCCTCCGCCTCAAGCGCGCACGGGCGCTGCCAGCCGCACCATCCCCGACGGCGGGGGAGCTCCGGGCGGCAGCGCGCACGGCGGGCGCACGGCGGGCTCACGGGCAGCCCGGGTAGGCGG